>CM076582.1:558660163-558911431 GCA_034641835.2 Pinus albicaulis
AACGCTGGTTCAAGAACAAGAGCATTGGTGAGGAAGCCTGGAGAGTGATCCTACGAAACCCAGGTATGGATGTCACCATTTTCAAAAAGGGAATTCCTGTCCATGCTTTAAAAGAAGAGTGGGCCAGTTTACTGTTGGTTATTCAAAAGTTTATCACCTATGAGGGACGTTTTGGATCAATGTACACGTATCATACCCGACTGTTGATGAATTTCCTAGACAACCAGACCCTCAATCTGCCATACTTTTTACTAAACAGTTTGAAAAAGATGTCTGTAACCGTCCAAAAGCATCTGGGGGATGTAGAACCACATTTGTATCACCATGGTCTCGTGAAAATCTTGATAGAAAAACAATTAAAAGAGAAAAAGGATACCTGGGAGCAGTTTTTAATTAGAAATTTCTTTGAAGAACCCCAGGAAACCCCTGAAGGCAGTACATCAAAAAGAAGTAGAAGAAACAGAACAGGTGATAAAACTCAAAGCACTCCTACTAACACGGTTGAAAGAACTAGTAGAGAAGAAAGACTGTCTAAAAGGAGGAAGGAAAAGACTGAGGGTAAAAAGTCAACAAAACCAAAAGAGAAAAGAAGCATTGAGGCTATGCATCAAACCCCTTCCTCAGAAGAAGACCATCAAGTATTGTCTGAGAGACTAGTTCACCTTCAGGAACAGTCAGCTATGGCCAAAAAGAAAGGAAAAGAAAAACAGAAGGAAAAAGACAGTAGTCCACAATATGTAAGAAGAAGCAACAGGCTTAAAGGAAAGTGGAGGAAAGCACAAAAAAAAGGACCCCATTTTATTGATTTGGGAGAAGAAACACCTGAACAAACTCCAGCTGGCCATAGTCCACCTCATTCTCAGCCAAACATTGAAACTAGTCCTCAAGATGTTGACATGAGTCCTTTTCGGCCAGATTTTAAAGTCAATTCTCCTCCACAACATTTTGGGGACAGCCCAAGGAAAACGACACCCGATATAGATCCAAAGCAGCAAGAGGTGTATGATTATATAGAATCCTTAGAAAGAACAACCACGGGTCCCAACACTTTATCCACTCAGCCTCACACAACACAAGAAGCTCTAGTCCAATCGTTGAAACAAGAAGTCTTTGAGTTGGAGGTTTTAAATAGACATATTAAAAATGAAAATGAAGCATTAAAGGAGCAAAGCAGATTGTACAAGATCATTCATGACAACACTATGCTACATCTGGGACTGTGGCAGAAAAAGAATAGGAAATTGAAGAAGAAATGCAAGAAGATAAGTAGAGCACTGATTAATATCAAATTCGGATGCTTGATGAAGAAGCCCAGGATGTTAGCAGCACCAAGGAAGAGGAGGAGAGGACTGGATGTACTGGCTGAAGTGTCAAGGCATATGAATTGAAGAAGGATTATCAAAATTTTGGTTGCATGAGGACATGCAACACCTTCAAAGTGGGGGTATGTTGAGTCTCAAATCTGCATCTTTCTTATACACCTTTCTAGACCTTTTTCATTCACCTGGACCTTCTAAGTCATCAATATCATTGCATATTAATTGTAAAAGAGCATCTAAAATGGTTTTTAACTATGTTTTGTGTTTGCTGTTTGATTTAGATTTTTGCTCATTTAGCTGCGGAATCTTGCCACTTTCCGCAGCCATTTTGTTAAAGTCTATAGTATTCAGGAAAATCAAGCCACATGGGAAAGTTGGAAATGACATGGATATGGATCGAGTCCTATTGGCTCAGTCGAATTCACCAAAGAAGGCCGTGGTCAAAGATAGTCAAGCGGTGGTAAACCTAAAAGTCCTACGGTGAGAGAACTCCGTTTTTCACCACGTGAAGACTTGCGTGGCCGTTCCTAAATCTCAGGGGACATATCAACACCTATGAACTGCTCCATAAGCCGAATCCAACGGCCACCCTCCATAGATTTAATCTTCACTGCAGCCATAATGCTAGATTTCTGGACATGGTTGTTCACGTGTCTTTTATCAACGCAGATTGTAGGAAATTAGTTATGTCATCCTCTGTTATAAATAATGCGTTCTCATACACATAGTAGCTAGCTTCTGTAATGTAACTTTGCTGAAAAGAAAGCCCACCGTGCCGTAACATTATTTCCTCGTTATGACCGCGCTGAATACATGAGAAGACTCTGTTCATAAGCATAATTCATGGTTGATAGCTATTCCCCGAGGATTGTGCAGAGGGCCCCTGCACACGCCGAGGTTTTGTTTATCGCTGTATAGTTTCATGCTTTATTTCCTTACGTTCATTATGCCATAGTTATTCACGTGTATATATTACATCTCTTATGGTATTAACGTTTTATTTCTGTCCATAATTTGTCATGCTTTATACTGCTGTTAACTGATCAGTGTCTTTGTTCCAGATTACAGTAGGCACCTCGGCATTTGCACATAGTTTTACAATGACTAATGACATCAAATCGGGCCTTGTCCTTCTCCACTGATTTATTTTTCTTAGCATTTAATTTCAGCATCGTTTTATTTAGTTCGCTTTATACATTTGCTTTATTAGTTAGATTAGATATTAAAATCAAGTAGTCATTATCAGTTACCTCCGAAAGCCATAGCGAGACTAATGGTGAGGGATTGAAGTATAAGTGTGTAATTTGACATTAGTTTATTTTTTCTGCAAATTAGATATCAGATTGCTCAAGTTGTTTATGATTACCTCCGAAAGCCATAGCGAGACTAATGGTGAGGGGTCAGAATATGAGTTGATGTAATTTTATTTTAGCTTTACTTTGCTTGCAATTCTTGGATTTATTTGAGCACAGTTTCTTTTGTATTTAGACAGCAGCAAGGGTAATGGGTTTCATGATCAATAGTTCACTGTTTGTTTGACTAGTATAGTGTCACATTTTCATTTCCTTTTAGGAATTAATTTTATCATTGCATGTTTTAAAACCCTTTTGAAATTTGAAGTTTGGGAAATCATTATAAAGGACATCATTGTCTTCAACATTTATATCCATACTTGTCTTTTAGAATTTCCATCTCACATTAGGAAACCAACCAAGATAAAAAAAACCCCCAAGATAAATAAAAATAAAAAAACCAAAAACGACAAAAAGTAAGAGATAGGTTATCTTGCACATATAGTGCGCCACACTTCGTCAGCTTACGAATCCTGGATTGACAAATTAATGTAGAAATTTAGGACACACAAAATTGACCAAATAAGGAGGTTCATGGAGTGGAATAAACCACTCATGCAGCGCCAAACATCAGAGGGTGGAAGCGCACTACAGAAGCTGAGTGACTGAATCTTGATGCAACGCAGAATGTAGGAGGTCCTACATCACATCGCAGATAGAGACAATAACCTGACCGATTTACTGGAAACATGGCTCTGATGAGAAAGTGTATCGTGACAGAGCCATCCTCTTTCGAGGAAGCTGTGGAGGATCCTGCATGGGTAGATGCCATGGTGGAAGAGTATGACTCGATTGTCAGAAACAGTGCATGGGAGATTGTCCCAAGGCTGGAAGGGAAATCATTGGTAGGTTCGAGATGGATCTACAAAGTGAAGCAAGCTGCTGATGGGAGCGTTGAGAAGTATAAGGCAAGATTTGTTGCTCGAGGCTTCTCACAGATCGAGGGGATTGACTATGAAGAAACCTTTTCACCTGTCGCAAGGTATTCTTCCATATGGACCATCCTTGCTCTCTTAGCGCAGATGGGTTGGCACATTCATTAGATGGATGTGAAGACTGCATTCCCCAATGAAATCATTGAGGAGGGGGTGTACATTGAGCAGCCTGAAGGATTCGAAATATTCTGTAGCAAGTCTCATGTATGCAGGCTCAAAAGAGCACTGTATGGGCTGAAACAAGCACCTCGTGCTTGGTACACACGGATAGACAATTATTTCACCAGACTTGGTTTCGCCAAGAGTTAGGTGGATCCAAACCTATACCATATTATGGTGGAGGGTAAGCTTTTGATCATTGTGCTTTATGTAGATGATTTAATACTAATAACTGTTGATACACTCATGCAAGGCATATCTTGCAAAGGAGTTTGAGATGAAGGACTTGGGCCTCCTTCATTATTTCCTGGGATTGGAAATTTGGCAGCGGAAAGGGGAACTGTTTGTGTCTCAAGGAAAGTATGCCCGAGAGATACTAGAGAAGTTTCACATGCAAGGCTACAAGCCTACCGACACTACTCTTCCTGGTGGTTGGAGGAAAGAGGATGCTACATCGGCAGAGGTAGTGGATGCCACTGTTTATCGACAGTTGATTGGTTCGCTCATGTATTTAGTCAATACACGATCGAACATATGCTATACTGTGAACCAACTTTCACAAGCGATGGTTAAGCCTACCAAGCTCTTTTGGAAGGCAGACAAGCATGTCCTGAGATATCTCAAGGGCACACCTAGGTATGGATTGTGGTAATGACAGTCGGATGAGGTGAAGCTGCATGGCTTCACGGATGCAGATTGGGCAGGAAGCCCAATGGACAGAAATAGCACATCTAGAGGGATTTTTTAGTATCGAATCTACAACAATTTCTTGGTACAGAAGGAAACAAAGATCTGTGGCACTCAGTTCAGTGGAGGCCGAGTATATGGCAGCAAGTTTGGCTGCATGCGAGGCTATATGGATGAGGAATATCCTGGTCGGGTTGTTCGATTCACATTTAGATCCTACGGTGATATATTGTGATAATCAGAGTTGCATTAAACTCTCAGTTAATCCAATATTTCATGATAGATCGAAACATATTGACATCCGATACCATCATATCATAGATTGTGTGCAGCGGAAGATCATGTTGCTTTCTTACATTCCTACGGAGGATCAGGATGCAGATATTCTGACGAAGGCGCTCACCAGGAGCAAATTCGAATACCATAGAGACAGGATCGGGGTGGAAAATAATCCATATCTTGTTGAGAGGGAGTGTTGAGATTCAAAAAGATGATGAGCTTAGTGAAAATAGTCGCCTTCACTAAGTGGGTGCACAGTCTATTTTTGGCGCAAAGTCTATTTTTAGACATGTCGATCATATTCTATGAGTTGCAGGATGCTATTTGTGGATGGTTGGTCAAGTTGGAAAAATAGATGGACTTATATTTTTAGACATATTGGGCGGAGTCTATTTTTAGACTGCCAGTCTAAAAATAGATATGCCGAATATTATTAGCTCTTAATAATATTTGGACTCTAAACATTATCTTATTCTCTTGGAGCACTTCTGTTAAGTGCACAGATGTGGCACAACAGCTGACATAAGGAATTACGCTATTCCTGAGGGTTTACTAGAGCTACTGCATGGAGGAATTTAGTTAGAACTCATGTGACAAAGTTTTGTGGAGTTGGAGAAGTAGTTGGTGGAGTTGTATTTAGTTTAACTCAGTTAGACTCAGTTGAGCTAGTTGTATCTAGTCTAACTGATTGATACACTAGTGAGAGTGGTGTGAATTAATTAGTTAATTAATTCACTAAATAATAACTCATTAATCAACTGAACAATACAATATTTAACTACAGTTTATGTCAGATACAATGGAGACCAGTGGAGAGATAGGTGAAAGAGCAAGTGTGACTATCAGTTGTGACTATAGTGATGCATTGATTGCATCCAACACTCAGTGGAGATGCCAATGAGGATTGCGTGAGAAAGGCTGGAGCAATTCAAACTCATTTAGAGCCATTATTCAACAGGGATTGCACAGTAGAGGCAGGCTAGCAGGTGGCAAATATTGGTGCATGGATTTGCAATATCGGGCTTGATTAGTGTGTAGCGATTGTATTGTACTGAGAGCTTGATATGATCAGATTTGTATGAGGATTGTTACATGATCTCTATGAAATATATTATATACAGATAGTTGGGGTTTTCAACTTCAGGCTTTCCCGTTAAACAACTATGTTAATGTGTGTGAATTTTTATTGTTTCATGTGTGCATTGCAATCTTGATTTAATTTCCGCAAATGATCAATGGTGGAATAGATTCTGTATTTTGCATGAAGTTAAAATAGTGTGATATCAGGAGAATATTGGACATATAACACATAAGTTATATAATTTCTACATAATTTTGTTTTGTTTTAATAATTCCATCCTCTAAATCAGCTCCTGGTTTAATGATTTCCTTTCTTCCTTTTGAGTTTTCACAAGGACCTTCACTGCTGTCCAAGTTTTTTTTTTTTCAAAATGAGAAACTTTTAGTTTATTCCTCCTATTGGAAATCATATTTTATTCAACAAAAGAAATCTCCTCATCATCAACTAGAAGGGATAACTTCTTTGGAATTTTTTTCTTTCTCTTTTATGGGTCTTCTCCTTTGTAACATCAATTTTAATATGATACTTAGTAATTGCAACATATTCCTCATCTTCGGCTTCAACTTCAACTTCCTCTTTTTCAAAAGTAACATGCCTACCTTTACTAGATTAATCCCTTTTATATAGTCTCGTGGCATCATGAAGTACTTTATTTTGCTTCTTTACCATATCTTCTTCTTCATGTTCATGGAAAATGACGACTACATTCATAATATCTCGCCCTATAAAATATATTCCCCCAAACATAATTGAAAGACCCTCAACAAATTTTTGGAAAATAAAATATAATATGTCAATAATAACTATTTTATTAAAAATATAATGATAGATTTAGAATAATGCAAAACACATAAATATAAATATAAATACTTACGATATTTTGTGCAATATCATTTACGATTTGTTTGCATATCCTTCTAGAATCTTCCGCCGTCTTATGAATCGAAAATGTAATATGATATCTAATTTTATTATGTGACTTGGGTGGTTTTGTAAGCATATAAAAATTTTCAGTATTCAACCTAATATATAGGTCTAGTACTTTTCCTATCAGCTCACAACTTCCATCATCAAAACTCTTACTAGCATATAGATATAATTACAGATCTTTTCCTTATTTTTCTTTCACATACCATGCATATTTTTTACGCTTCACTTCTTTTGATTTCTTCTAGTATGAAATCAAATTATTTTCCTTTGGGGAGGTATATCCTACATTTGCAGTAATTAACTGAGCTTTTTTTCGTTCAAAAATAATTTTTGAGGGCCCACCCCCGACTCTAGATGATCCAATTTTTGACTTTGGTCCAGAGAGATTGACAAAAATCTTCCTTGATGCCATTTTCTTGCAAAAATATATATCTACATATAAATAAGTAAATCACAAAAAAACCAATATCTTACGTAAACAAACAAAAAGAAAAAAATTTAAAAACTAAAAAAAACCAGAAACATGTACATCGCCCCTAGGTCTAGTGTGCTTATACATTCATCAAAAATACAAAAATAGAGAAACCATTCTTTATTTTTTTTTTAAATTTTCTCCTCGTCCCACTCGCTGTTAAGGGGGTCGTTGTGCCCAGACGGGCACGCACACTGGCCCCCCCCGACAGCTAGGGGTTCGGTGGGGGCGTGCCCGGGTATTGTGCTGTGGGCGAGTACAGGGGGTTGATTGTGGGTTAGGTCATGTGTTTGGGCGGGTTGGGGTCAAGTCATGAGTTTGGGTTGTGCGTTCGACCGGGTCAGGTCGGGTTGTGCGTTTGATTAGGTCGGGGTCGGGTCGTGCGTTCGGGTGGGTCGGGTCGGGTCGTGTGAGCACCGCTCGATTGCACAACCCAACCCGACCCCCTCGAATGCATGACCTAAACTAACACCCTCAAATGCATGAACCGACCCACATGAAATCACAACATGACCTGACCCAACCCGCCTGAACGCATGACCAGAACCACCCGAATGCACGACCCGACCAGCCCGAATGCATGAGACGACTTGACCCACACAAGCACACGACCCGACCTGACCTGCTCGAACGCACCACCCAACCCATGGGGTTCGATTCTGATAATTGCTCCCCTGCTTGGAAGGGGGACCTATTTTGAGGATCGGCTCCCCTACCTAGTAGGGGGACTGATTTTAAGAATTGTCTCATGCCAGGGAACCAATTCTCAGATTCGGCCCCCTAGATCGGGTCGTGTGTTTGGGTGGGTCGTGTGCTCGGGCTAGTTATGTTGTGCGTTCGGGTGGTTCAAGTCATGTTGTCCATTCGGGCAGGTTGAGTCGTGCTTCGTGGGGAGGGGGGGTTCGATTCAGGTCAGGTCGGGTTGTGCGGGGTTTGGGCGGGCACCCCTTTGTGGGAGTTTCTGCCTATAGCACAGAGACACATGCCCCGAACGCATGACCTGACTCATCCAAACACATGACACGACCCAAATCACCTAAACGCATGAATTGAATCGCCCAAACGCATGACACGACCCAACCCACTTGAACGCACGACCTGACCCACCCGAATTTACAACTACTTGGTAGGGGGCTGAGTCTTAGAATCGACCCCCTGTTAGGTAGGGGGGATGACTTGCCTGGAAGGGGGCTGATTCTCAGGCAGTCTGACCCCCCTTAACACACGACCCGACCCGCCCGAATGCAAGACATAAACCCACTCGCTTGAAAGTACAACCCAACCCCCTTGAGCGCATGACCCGACTGAAAGTACGACACGACCCACCTGAGTGCACGACCCGCCTGAACACCGATTCTGAGAATTAGCCCCCTTACCTGGCAGGGGGGATATTTTGAGAATCAGTCCTTGTGCCTGGAACAGGGGCCGATTTTGAGAATCTCCCATTTCCTGTTAGAGAGTTGATTCTCAAAATCGACCCCTTACTTGGTAGGGGTCCGATTTTGAGAATCTCCCCCCTAAGTAGGGTTATGCATTCAGGCGATTTGGGTCAGGCCGTTCGCTTGGGCGGGTTGGGTCAGGCGTTCGGGCGGGTCGAGTTGTGTTGTGGGTTCATATGGGTTAGGTCATGCGTTCCGGGGGGGGAGTTGGGGTTCGGGTTGGGTCGTGTTGTGGGTTCGGATGGGTCGGGTCGTGCATTCGGGGGGGTAGGTGGAGTTTAGGTTGGGTCGTGTTGTGGGTTCGGATGGGTTGGGTTGTGTGTTCAGGGGGGAGGTGGGGTTCGGGTCGGGTCGTGTTTTCGGGTCATGCAGATCTCAGGTGGGTGCCCCCCTGTGGGTGTGCTCGCCTGCAACACAATGACACACACCCCGAATGCACGACCTGACTCACCTGAATGCACGTCATGACCTGACTCGCCCAAACGCACGACACGACCTAACCCACCTAAACACACAACTCGATCCACCTGAGCGCATGACCCGAGTTAACCCGCTCGAACACCCAACTCGACCTAGGGGGGTTGATTCTTAAAATTGTCCCCCTTGGCAGGGCGGGTTGGGTCAAACGCTCGTGCGGGTCGAGTCATGTGTTTGCACGGGTCAGGTCGTATCATGCACTTGAGTGGTTTAGATCATGCGTTCGGGTTGGGTCGTGCATTCGGGGCGTTCGGGTCATGCGTTCGGGTCGGGTTTTTGTTGTGTGCCCCCCTGTGGGCCTGCCTTCTCACAAAAAATTGACACACCCTATTGTGTTATGGGTGGGCATGCCCACAGGGGGGCACCCGCCTAATCTTCGCGACACAACATCGCAGGCTCAAGCAGGAGCCTTGCGACACAACACTGTGGTTTAGGGCAGGCGCCCCCCTATGGGTTTACTAGCCCATAGCACAAGGGGTCAAGTTGTGCATTCAGGTAGGTCGGTTCGGGTTGTGCACTCGGTTGGGTCAGGTCATGCGTTCGGATCAGGCCGAGTCGGGTAAAGGACACTCATCAAGTTATAAATAGATCCTCATTTCTATTGTAAAGTAATTTTAGCCTTGGATTCTCCCATAAGGCATAATATATATAAGGTAGTACTTTTGGGGAGGCTTAAGTAGTGGCTCCAACGCTCCACTATTGGAGCAAGTGATGCTCATTGTATTCATGCATCTTGGGACTTTTACTTAATATTCCAATCCTGACGACCAACACTTTTCATGCATGGATTGTGAATGTTTGTAAGACAATTCTGTGAATGTTTATGATTCATGTTTGCTTTCACCAGTACTAATATAGTTGAACTATTTCGATTATTTTAGTGCCTATCTTATTGATAATGTGTTGTAATGTTTGTAATGATCGTGACATCTTTGTGGACTATTCCACTAGATGTTAGACATAACATTCATATTTATGTGTGTCTTTATCAGGGTGGTGTTAGGGTCCTATAATAATAGGATTCATAATTTTGAATTGACTTTGATTAGTCTTGTAATATGTACATACTTTGCTTTCTGAAATTTTTTTCCCATATCATAAAAGTAAAAAATGTAAAGAGGGTAAAAGTCCTAAAAGAAAAATCAAAGGACTTGAAAGAAAAAAGATCAAAAAGAATAGAAAAATGGACCCCAAACAAAAAGATATAAAAAAATAAAACATGAAAGTGATGCAAATCTAAATGCCACTACTATTTACTTTTACTGCAAAACAAACATTGTGTGCAGCTTGTTAAAATGCCACAAATCCATGAAGGTTAAACAGCTTAATATTAACCTTTCATGCTTTAAATTTCATGTTGTTAGATAGAGAATAAAGATCTAGCCAACCAGTTTAATCTTGGTAGATCAATAGTTAGGTAGAGAATAATAAGGAGCTCAAAAACTTAATTTGAGCCCTTGGAAGAAATAAGGATAGAATTAGTTAGTTTGCTGTTTTAAAATAAAAATGAATAAGGGTTTGCAAGCTTAAATGCACCCATGAAAATGAATAAAAATGTTAGTGTAGCATATGGGTAGGTACAAGAAATTTTTACAATCATGGATAAGCTGAAAATTGGTCATTTCATTTACTAACTCCCTTCAAAAATCATCTCCTTGTGAAAATACTTCATCCCCTCCATTTTCATTCTTTCCCCTTCATTTTTCTCCTTTTCCCATTATCATCCATTTTCCTTTGCAAAAATCCCATTTTCCTAAGTTTAAAACACATTTTACTTAAGAAAAGCAAAAAAAACCCTTTAACTAATTTCTCTTTACCCAAAAATACCCAAAAACCAAAAAAATACTTTATTATAAGTATAAATGTTAAAATATTATGTTGGGACCCATTATGAAGAAAATTATTTCCAACATTAGTTTTACACTATACTTAGTGTATTCTTACATATTGCAATACATTTCTTTATTAACGTTAACTTATGTATTAACTTCCTATATATACCTTTTAGCCTGTATTAAATTAAATCCTTATATAATATATCCCAACCCATATTTCTAGTTTAACCTATGTTTTATTTCCCTCACGTATTATATAATCCGGCTCATCCCATAGGTTAAATTATTAGATCATGTTAATTATTTCGATCCCATTATATATCATCCCCACTAATCCTAATGTTACACTTACATGCATCCCATTTGTTAATACATTATTCTCCTCCTACCATTTTAAACCCCGTTTATATGTATTTAAACCTTATTTTAATACATATTTAATCTCCCACATAGTCTTAAACATCGGCCCCATGCCATTTGACCTCACATATTTATCACATCATCCTAGCCGTTCGCCTTTCGCTAGCCAAATCCGATAGCGATTATCCCTTGTCGCACATCCCTTAGCACAATAGTTAATCAACCCCAAAGCTTGCGATAAGAGCAGTTTGCGGACTTTCTCTCCCCGCTACGTGTCTTAATTTCATTCGATTGCATCAATCAAACTAATTTCGTTTACCACCTTTGAACCTTGCGAAAACTGCTTACTAGTTTTCTTTCCCCCGCGCCCAAACCACCCTCCTATTCGAAATGACCGCACAATTAATACATTCTCTATTGAATGAAAACACATATAAACCACACAAATGCTCTCTTTTATCCTTTCTGTTACTGTTTACACAAATAAGAAGCATTGCAGACTAAAAAGACCGCTACCGACTCTGTTTTTAAGCATAAATGAAACAAAATTCACCAGTTTGACTACTACAAACAATGTAGAAGACATCCAAGGCCTATAAAGACCAGAAAAAGCTTCTGAAATCTTTCTACAACCTCAGAAACCCTCCTGCAGAGTAAAAATTCAATTTTCACAGGTATTATTCAGAGAACATACTTATTCATCAATATAAAATATTGTTACAGTTAATCGAATCATTTAGGGGCCTCTGAAACTTAAGAAAACCCCATTTGTTTCCTAAATCTTTTATTCTTTAAACCTTAAGCAATCCTTTCACAAATTATGAAACCCTTGACTATTAAAAATCACAGGTTGAGTAAACTGAAGAAATGTAAGCCATCTACAAACCTGAGAAAGCCTTCTGTGACCTACAAACCCTTTGCTACAGTACTTATGCATCCTTTTTGTATAAAATTGTTGTCTTGAGATTGTTTTTATCACATAAAATGCAATACAAGCGCTAGATACCTTTTGCAGAAACTTTAAAATCTTGCAATTGCTCGTTTGATATAGATATTTCAGTTTAAGTAAATTATAGGAGTTTAACACCTTTTTGTAGACAAGAGATAATCCCTGTTATATCCAAATTCTTCTGCAAACTGTCATAATTTCCAGAGGTGTTCTTACAGACCTAAATCATTGTTTTTTAAGGTCAAAAGAGTATAAAATTGATAAATTAAGCAAAGCTATGGCTTCCAAAAACATTTTAACAGTCAATCCTATACAACTCCCTGTTGTAGATATAAAGCATATTCCACTAGCAGATGTAGACTTCAAGATTACTGATACAGTGACAGAGTTCAACCTTCTTGAGCTCCACCACTAGAGTCAAGAAAAATCCCTAGATCAGGTTGATGAAGTGTTTATCTAGGAGTCAAACTTGCCAAAATATGTTGTTCCTCATACTTACCAATGCCTAGAAATAATTAGACTTTGTTAGTCATGCTATTTTCCAGATCAAAGAGCCATAGTAAACCCTGAAAAAGAAGTTTTGTTCACTATTACAGCAGATTCAATCAATCAAATGCTTCAGATACAACCTGGTCCAAATTAAGTTCTTTTATCTATTGAAGCCCTCACTCAGTTATACTTGGATCTGGACTTCCCCAAGAGGTTCCATATTTTTCAGACCTTCATGCCTTCTTTTGTAGAAATTCCTAAGATGAATCCTCCATACTCATCTGCTAAATTCTCTGAAAGAACACGACATATCATTTCCATGTTGTATTTCATTTCTTGCTACTTTACAGATGAACATGGTGATGTTGCAGTTCTTGGTTTCTTGTCTATTTTTGCACTTGGTCATTCTCCTGCTACCATTTTTAACTTTTCCCAATACCTTGCTAACAGTATCCATTAGCAATTGGTCAAATTACTTTCTGAAGGTGTTTTTAAGTATTCTTCATTCCTATTTCACATGTTCCTATATTTTTAGTCTGAGAAATTCAATATAAGCCTTTAGAAGCTTGATGTGAAAGGAAATCCACAATCAATCATCTATTGGACTTCCTTGATAAGGAAAGATTCAAATGAGTTCACCTATGCAGATTTTATAGATTCCTTCATTCATCCCATAGTCAATTTACTGAACAACAGTGTACAACCCAGAATTAGCAATGAAATCAAGAAAGTTTTGCAATTATCTCAGCACAATAGGACAGGTGATTGGTACTTGTACCAAAATCACACTGAAATAAGAGTGTATGGATCAAGTCTTATCCCTTATAAACTGCCCAAATACCTCCCTATGAGGTTATTTTCCCTGGAATATATAAGGCATATTCTAAATTTAGATGCAGTCAATTTCTTAATAGTAGAGAAGAAAACACAGTTCAAGTTGAAGAACCAGGTTGGCCCTTTTATCTATAATAATAGAGAGGCAGGTTCAGAAAAACAATTGCAAGAGTTCAAGTTCTGTCCTAGTTTCCTTTGGTATTATGATCCCCTTGGTGTTATTAGAAAAATGAGAGTTAAATGCAAATTAACTCCATATTTACATGAAAGGAAGACATAGATTGAAAAATTATCAAACCAATCTAAATGGTCAGAGAACACATTGGTAGAGGCAGGAAAGCAAAGTGATACTAGTCAAACTTTGCAAACTCCAGCCCAAGAAGATAGAAATGTGAAGAGAAACAGAGAGGAAGGATCTTATATAGCTGAGACTACAACAGAGACTAAATTCAAATTAAGATACAGTAAAAAGCCAAAGCTAAATCTTGCCAATAAAGAAAAGGAAACAACAGAGGTGATTGATACAGAAATAACATAAAAATATAATGCACCTTCTACAAGAATTGAACGGAACAACAACCCACTACTTCTAAGATACAAATAATTCAGAAACAACACAATATATAAGTTTCTTCATCCAAGAAAACAATATAAAATAACATGGATATAAAAGAAATATACAAAGAAATCAAAGCCAGAAATGAAGAAATTAAGACAAAAGTATATTCTTAGTGTCTGAAACAAACTCCTGACATACAAAATAGGCTATTTTCAGCCTTTGACTACAAAAATAAAAAGATGCAGATGTCCTTTCTTCAACCTACAGTTCAAACTCCTAAATCATCCTAAAACTACAAAAAGATAGAGTTTGAAGTTCCAGTACAGGATATTCATCCTCTAGATCAAATTGAATTTCATAAGCAGGCAAGGGAAATGATTTATTCTACAATAACCACTAAGGTCATGAGTGCAAAAAAACTACAAAACACTCTGGTAAATGTTAGAGAGCAACTCAAATTGGAGAAATCATCTTCACAGGCAAAGGATAATAGAATCAAATCCTTGGAAGAGCTGGTAATTGAAGTAGGATATGACCCTCAAAATGTAAAAGTTGCAGAATAATTAATCAAGAAGAGAAATTCAAACATTGCTGCATTAAGGAAACAACTAAAGCTCCCCCCTACATATAATCCTCAAGCCAAGGAGGTCTTACAGGAAACCAATCAGAAAGATGAGATGACGAGTCTCATTTTACAGTTAACAGCTCAGATAAAGGAAATGGAAATTGAAATGGACAAGTTGGTCGAGGAGAAAGAAGCCAACAAAGGAGAGGAAGTTCCTGCTATTTTCATACCTGTAGTTACCACAGCTGTACCTTTTACTTTAACAAAATCACTGGCTCCTAATGTTCCAATGGCCATAACACTTCCAGTTACTTCATCTACAACTTCAGCCACAAAATGTTCAACAACAACAACACAACATTCAGATGAAGCAAGAAAACTAGTAAAGGATATGCAAGATATGTCTATTCAGACCAATGAGATAAAAATATTAAAATAATAGCTCAAAAATCTTGAAGATGCTAGAAAAATTGCTCAAATAAATGCCAAGAATGAAGAACAAAAATCAAATAGATTGAATGAGCAACTGAATTTTTTTGAAAAAGAACTAACACTGAAGGAACCAATGTCACATGTCAAGCAACAGTTAGGGTCCAATATCATTTAAGCAGTCAATGATATTTGGCCATCCATACAGGTCATATATGGGCAGAAAGACTTAGTGAAATCTGCAAGAGAAGTAATCCAGAATATTAAAGAAGAGCTTGGCAAGAAACCTGAAGAAGCTCTAGAAATCATCAAGTTTCTTAATTCCAAAAATAGACAAGAGCTAGAAGACATTGGAATTAATGATAGAACATAGACCATCCTAGAAGTTAGGAAGGTAATATCTAAGAAGAATATGATGACACAGTTAGAGGAGAAGTGCCAGAACATGGAGATTGCTATCATAAGGTTCATGATCAAATTTGATGTTCTAAGGCAAAAAGGCCTTCTTAATCCTCTAGTGATTAATGATAAATTAATGAAGTAGGATGATTATGATAAAAAGATAAGAAAATTTTCCAGAGAACAAGTGAACAATTCAGAATTGCAAGGAATCCCAATAGGGAAGGTGCTCTATAAAAATGTAGAGAATTTGTTTTACTTACAGCATGAAGTAAAACACTTATTTGTGAACAAGCAAACATTCTCAAAATATACTGAAGCTGATGAAAAATTCAGAAGGACGATGAAGATAAAACTGCCAGAGGCAGAATTCTGGGAAAAATTGACTGATCTGCTGTAAAATAAAATTGCTGTAAGCACAGAGCAGTGAAAGTAAAAAAAAAACAGAGCTTGCTGTTTTTACATCAGCATTTACAGTTTTACAGTGAAAGAGTATCAAGATAAAGAGAATCAGATGAAAGTGTATGAATTGAAAGGTTAAAGTCAAAATTAGAGCAAGAATGAATATGCCAGTGTGAAAGACACCTCATTGTCCAGCTGCAGCCTTCATTGAACAAAAAAGAGATAAAGCATTGACAAAATCAAGATAGAAAACCATTTTATTTCAATAAAAAAGGGACAACTAGCATTAGTTATGAAGCTGTCACATCTTCTTGCATGAAGATATTTCTTTTCCATGAATAATTCCTAAGTTTATTCTAGGATATTTTGTATGAGTTTTTGTAGAAATACTTCTCATTTGGAAGTATTGAGTGTGGATGAATTGCTGTACATTTCTAAAGTTGTACTATTCTAAACCTAAGGGTTTTTGTACCAATTTTAAGTCTGCAGACTGGATTAAGGAAATGAAGCATCATATTACAGGATTCATGTGTTGTGCCACTACAGTGAAGTATTTAACTTGTTACTTTGTAAATTTCTTATGTTTTCAATCAATACTTGAATGTGTTCTAAATTCAAATGATAAATCAGGAATTGTTATTTCAGAATATGTTAAAAGCACTCTGTTTTGACTGATTATCATTTATATGTTTTGAATCAATATCCAGATTAGGGAACCCTTAATTGCTCCCTAGTTTCGATTGAACTTTGCCTTTTCACTCATAATCCAGATTTAAGAACCCTTAATTGCTCTTTTATCCTGATCAAAATGATTTCACCATCAACCTTGAAGATCTAAAGTGACTCAGCTATCTTGCCCTGTAAACATTTCCCTTTAGAACTTGATCTTGATCTGTCTACTTGACACATTGAATCCATTTTTCCAATGGGATACATATCTACATCTATCTATTTAAGTAAGTTATTTCACCACCAAATCAAATCAAAATCCAAAACCAATTTACCCTACATAACTAGCCTAAAATCAAATACAATCAACAAAGTTAAATCATATAGAGAGCACTCTCTGAGCATTATGAAGGCTAGATCTAAGGCTTAAAATTAGGTTTATGGTTACCTCTAATATTATTTAAACAAAAAATAAAAATTATCACAACTTTTAAGAATTATTGGAGTGATAACATGTGGTACTATTACCTCTCTCTTAGAGGATCACTTTTCTCCCCTCTGCAGTAGAAGAACCTTGATGCACCTACAACCGAACATTCACCAGGAAAAATTGCTTGCTTTTCAAAGGCATATATGTGATTCTCTCTCTTTTTGACAGCTAAATCCAAGGCATATCTTTAAGTAAACGACAATCAGGTCATATTCCAGATGGGGATCCTATCCCAAATGGTGTGAGGTATAACTGAGATTGCATATCGGGGAGACCCCCTTGAATGTTGATAGGTCCAACATTGTCAACATTTGTAGCGCTAAAAGGAGAGCATCCGGATTTTTATGGCTGATAACTCCACCCACCCATAACATACTTCTTCCGTTCAAGGCAAAAATATTCCTAGCACCTCCCTGACTCATATTCCTAAAGTTGATGGATCTTCTTAGCCTGGTCCGAAACAAACTTGTGAAATTTATTACAAACATATCCAAGAAATTCGTCTTATAACCCATCGCTTTGCAAATAATATTGTATTAATACATGGATCAAATAAAATTCCCCATTTTCCAAAGAGGAAAGAAAAAACTCCTACTAGGATAGTGCTTTCTACAGTCAAAGAATTGGTTTTCGCTACCCTTGAAGAGTTAGCGGAATTTGCATATAACATAAAAAACCAGAGAAACCTCCATATTTCAACAGGGGAGATGGGGACAACGTTGTGCTCTAAGACAACACTTGTCATGGGTTAGGCGGTCACAAAGAATATTCCTCAGATTCTAAAGAAGAGGAGTAGCTTAGAGATGAAAACATGACAGAACAAGGTTTGGATTGGAATACTCAGGTCCCACTTGCTCTTCCAGGTGTTCTATATAAGATGCCAAGACACCTGGAAAAGTTATTAATGAAATATGACCCTGAAAAGGTGATCAAAGTGGAAGGCCATTTAGAAAAATTCTATATACACCTGCAGATGCTCGAGGTATGGTATGGCGATTTTGCATTACTCTTTCCTTGTACCTTAGATGGTAGAGAATTTATTTGGTACCATAGTCTTCCTCCAAATTCAATTCAGAATTGGAAGGGGTTCAAGAAGTTTTTCCTTGAAAATTTCGCCGACGAAAAAACCCCAGCATGTTATTAAAGGAGCTATGGAATATGAATATGGAGCAGAAAGAAAAGTTCAAATATTTTAATAAGAGGTTCAATCAGATATTGAAAAAATTTCCCACAAATAAAAAATCTCATGACTCCATCACAATTGACAACTACACTTCTGCCCTGCCGACAAGCATTGTACATTTTGTAAAGATAATTGCGAAAGAAACTTTGGATGAAAATTTATAAGAAGCCATTGCGGTTGAAAAAGACTTGCATGAAATTGGAGTCATTTTTGATGATGAATCAACCAAAGACTCCAAGGAGACATGAAAAAGGTCTCAGGCCTCTTCAAGCAAGGCTAAGGATAAGAAAGCTACTTATTTGGAAAGCTTGACCCTGACTATCAAGAATTTTTCCAATGAATTGGAAGAGTTAAAACAAATGTCAAGCGATACCACTTTCAACAGAAAGCCCCCAAAATTTAAATTCCTGAGAAGGACCAACAACAAAAACAAAAACAATAATCAACTGACTAAGTCTGCACAAATATCGAATGTTGTGTTGAATGTCGAAAGTATGGGCATTGACCAATACTGTTCTTTTCATTAAGAATATGTTAGATCCATATATTACTAGTATAGTCCCTTATTGTTGTTAGTGTAACCCCCTTATTGTTATTGTTGTACCCCTGTAACCTCCATATTGTTTTTTTTCTTTTCTGAATTTGTCTACTCCTATTATTGTTACAAATTTTTTTTACATGGAGGTCCCAGCCTCATAAGATCTTGCCCAGAGTTGCAGAAATCTGTCAAAAAAGATGATGGCTAACCAAATTTTTTCAAAAACTGGACCTACTACCCTGTTCCGAGCCATACAAACAGTAGAAAGCCGCCGACGCAGGGGAAATCGGCTATTAGACATAGAAGAAAATTTCTGAGTATGTAAATTGATAAAACAAAAATGCAGATGAACAAGCCCAGACGAGCGACTGTGAGGGAAAAACCTGAGAGTATATGCACGTTCAGGAATCATGAGAGTTAGATGGCGTTTCTTCAACAATGCGGCATCCATATTCATAGGGGTCTTCATCCATCGCCTGAAGGTCGTCTTTGCCAACTGAACCACCTTGCTTCGAATCGCTCGGGCCTGCAGGGAGGCCGGTGTCTGGAATCCCGCTACTACAGGGCTCCTTACACTGCCTGCTATCGGAGGGAGGAATGAGATGTGGAGCATTTATGTTCTTCTCCAAAGGTGCATTCGGAGCCTGGACAACTTCAGTCGTGGAGTCTTCATGAAATTTAAAGGTGATTTTGGCTATCATGGTGGAGTGACAGAGAGCACAGGGAATTTGGAGCTGGGCTGTATGGGACTGAACGGGGAGGGGAAGTGGAGAAACCAGAATGTGGTGGGAGCCCCGAGCATAAGTGGACTGTCCAGAACCATGTCCTCGGCCACTCCTGGTGGCTGGATAGCGGCCAGAGAGGTACTCCGAGGACTGGGAGGTCGAGCTAGAGGTGGAAGAAGAAGGCTGTCAAACGACCTGCCCACGGCTGGTGCCTCTCCTGCACCTCATTCGTTGACGAAGTCTAGGAATGATGTTGCAGGCTGGCAAGGAGATGCGAGAGTCATTTGTCCGAAGGTTGGGAGCTGCGTCCACAGAGAAATGTAGGGGAGCACCAACAGGTAGTGCCGAGACACAGTCAGAAGGTGAATTGGACCAAAACTTGCAGAAAGGGCTGTGAGTGTAGTGAATGCCCGACATCAATTCAATGCAGCAAGCAAGAGCACACCGCATCCCAGTACTGGTCCGAGAGCGAGGCTCTGCTGCAACAATGGAACAGTGCGAGCGTAGTGGAGAGGCAGAAATGAATCTGGTCTGGGGCGCCATAGTAGAAATGCAGGCGGGTTGGCGTCAGAGGAAGAGCTGCGTTATGGCAGCATTGAAGTCATTGGCAGGGATATAAATGCTGTGCCTCGCGCGGAGCTGGGTGGCGGTGGTGTGAGTCCACATGCCAACCCACGCCTGTCCACGCGCCATCGTACCATGCTCTTCAAACACCCGCATCCGGGAGTAACCTCCATATTGTTATTATTGTGCCCATAAATTATTATTGTTAGGTCGACTAGGATTACATTGTGGCTCCACTAGGATTACATTGTGGCCCCATGGACTCCTATATATAGAAAAGAGGTTTTGTCAGTTGTATCATCCAAAAATTGTTAATTTATGTAATGTATTGGAGGTTTCCCCCTCGAAGTGGCTTATTTCTAAGGCGTTGATCTCTCTTTTCTTCTATTTTTGGAGCTGGTTTCACAACATTTGTTATTAGAGCTTTGGATTCTAGGGTTTCACTGCTCCAAATCGGTCATCGTGGCATTTTTGCTATAAATTGTTTTCTACAAAGGTTCTGAAGCTGAAATTTTTAGGGGCAAAGCCAAAATATTGAGGAACATCATTGAAAAATTTCAGAGCTTGGTTCGCAATATTTTCGGAGATATGGTCTGTGGAAGTTAGAAATTTTTCAGGCTCCCAAATTTTATTGCAAAGAGGTGATCGTGGGAAAAGCTTCATAACTCTCTCTCTGTACATCGGATTGGAATGATGTTAAAAGTTGTTGCAAGTGCACGGACTATAGTTTCTTTTATATCAATTTCATAGCCGAAGGAGGAAACAATGACACGTGGCAAGTTGTACAAGTTAACTCTACTGAACTAGTCCATAATTAGGTCATAGTGGGAGATTGGACATAGCTTTGTCTTGAAGAATCCAAATCAGGTCAGACCTGTGGCATTCGAAAGAGGATTCAAAGGGCTACCTCAGAGCCAAATTTCAGATATTGAAGATCCAAAATCACAGAGATAATTAAATTTCAATATAGAGCTCCTCAAAATCAATAAAAAGGTGTGTATTTTTTTCCGAATTGCATAAGTCTTGTTTTAAAAATCAGTTTGAAGTGATTCCAAGGGCCTATTGAGCATATATTTCAGTATTGGGTTCTGAAATGCGTCCTAAAAAGAATTCAACACCCATTAAGGCCTTAGAATACTCTACTATGACTAATGAAGATGAAGAATTGCAACATGATCTATCAAAAATACAAGAGCAAGTGCACCAAATTTCGCTCTCGCAAAGAGTAGCAAAAAATGAAATGGAAGTTTTGAAGAAAGGGTTGGAAGCGAAGATGGATGGTTTGAATAATAATATGGATGGTTTGAAGAACGGCGTGGAAGCTAAGATGGATGGCGTGGAAGCTAAGATGCAGGACATGGAAGAAAAAATGAAAGGCAACATGGAAACCATGAAGAATGATCTAAGATAAGACATGGAAGGTTTGACAAAGTTGATACAAAAAATGATTCCTAATGGCGAAAATATAGTAGAGGAAACTCATGATGAGAAAAAAATACATGTTAATCATGATTTCATAAACTCTAAAATTGGATTGAAGAACCACCATATTCCAAAGATGGATATGAGGAAGTTTGATGGCAAGGATCCCGTAACATGGATACTACAGATGGAGCAATATTTTGATCTCAATAATGTGAAAAACACACAAAAGGTACGCATTGCAACTTTACATTTAAAATAAAATACATTTGTATGGTATCGATGGCTTAGCTCCTGTAAATTTTTTTTCACTTGGTCAATTTTTACGGAGGAAAATATAGCACATTATGAGGATACAAAGAGAAACACCTCCTTTAGCCAATTGATAAATCTCAAACAAACGGGTTCAATGGCGGAGCACATTGAGGACTTCCAAAAATTGAATATAAGGGTAATTGATATTCCAGAGGAACACATGATTGATGTCTTCATAGGGAATTTAAAGGATAACATCCAACATGAAGCTTGTGTTTGGGAACTTGATTCGTTGGAGAAGGCATTCAGGTTGGCAAGAAAAATTGAATGTAAAATTATGGCGACAAGGAATCCTACCACTCACATCTATAAATATGGAAGTGTTGCTACTCCTAGACTTCCACAACCTACAAGGTTGACACCACAAAAATTGGAAGAAAAAAAGAGCAAAAGGGCTTTGCTACAGTTGTGATAGAAAATACACTAAAGGTCATAAGTGCGCTAAGAAGAAATTATTTTACATAGATTTTGAAGAGGAGGAGGAAAATGAAGAATAAACCTCAAAAGTAGAGGATATACACGAGGAAGAAACCCTAGAAGAAGAATAAATGGGTCTGACCATATCATGTAATGCATTGGTAGGAATTACCACTCCTCAAACTCTCAAGATAAAAGGACATATCAAGAAGAAAAAGGTAATAGTGTTGATTGATTTGGGTAGTACCCATAATTTTATTCATTATAAGGTAGCCAAGTAATTGAGTTGTTTCCTATACCCAACACCAAAATGTCAAGTTATGGTTGCAAATGGAGGAACTATAAATTTCTCTGGAAAATTCCATAATATCAAGCTAGCCATGGGGGAATATGTTTTGAATAGTCTAATGCTTTCCATCCCAATGGGAGGTGCTAATGTTGTACTAGGAGTACAATGGTTACAATATTTGGGGACGGTAACTTTTAATTTTCAAGAACTTTTCTTGAAATTTTTTTCGGAAGGAAAGGAAATCAAACTACGGGGTATCGCAGGGAAGCCAAGAAACAACGGGGCGTAATTGCACAATTATGCTCACTAGAAGTTCCAACATCAAAATCATCTATTTCTCCAGATCTCCAAAAAGTCTTGGACAATCATTCCAAGGTGTTTGATACTCCCAAAGGACTCCCACCTATTCGTGATCATGATCATGCTATTTATTTGATTCCAGGAAGTGTTCCTCCAAACATCAGGCCTTATAGATATCCTTACTTCCAAAAGAGCGAAATTGAACGTATGATTGCAGAAATGTTAGAGGCGGGTATAATTCAACCTAGTTAAAGTTCTTTCTCTGCTCCTGTAGTATTGGTACACAAGAAGGATGGATCATGGCGAATGTGTCCGGATTATAGGGAGCTCAATAAGCTCACCATTAAAGACAAATTTCCCATTCCTGTGATTGACGAATTATTGGATGAATTACATGGAGCAATTTATTTTACCAAGTTGGATCTTCGTTTAGGATATCATCAAATTAGAATGAAGACTGAAGATATTCCAAAAACAACATTTCGAACTCATGAGGGCCATTATGAATTTTTGGTCATGCCTTTTGGCCTTACCAATGCACCTTCTACATTTCAAGGGTTGATGAATTCCATTTTCAAACCCTTCCTTAGAAAATTTGTGCTAGTATTTTTTTGATGATATACTAATCTATAGCAGGTCTTGGAAGGATCATGTTGAACATGTTGACAGGGTGCTCAAACTATTGCAGGAGAAACAATTATATGCAAAAATATCCAAATGTTTCTTTGGAGTACAAGAGGTGGAATGTCTGGGTCATATTGTATCTCACGAGGGTGTTAAAGTAGACCCTAACAAAATTAAAGCCATTAAGGAATGGAAATTCCCCACAACCATAAAGCAGTTGCGAGGATTTCTCGGGTTAACAGGGTATTATCGCAAGTTTGTTAAGAATTATGGGAGAATAGTAGCACCTCTAACACCATTATTGAAGAAAGATGCATCTTCATGGACTCCTGAAGAAACTAAGGCCTTTGAACATATTAAAGGCCTAGCACCAGTCTTAGTTCCACCGGACTTCATAGAAACCTTTATTGTGGAATGTGATGCCTCAGGAAATGGAATTGGTGCTGTTTTAATGCAAGAAGGAAGACCCATTGCTTTTGAAAGTCATTCAATCAAAGGAAAGTATTTACAAAAGGCTATTTATGAGAAGGAAAGTTGGCAATACTACATGCACTAAAGAAATGGAGACCTACTCTAATGGGAAATTCAAGGTAAAAACCGATCATGATAGTCTTAAACACTTTTTGGAACAAAGACTATCTTCAAAAGAGCAGCAAAAATGGGTCACAAAGATGTTGGGTTATGACTTTGAAATCATATACAAAAAAGGGAAGCTAAATGTTGTTGCAGATGCACTCTCAATAAAGGATGAAGAGATGGAAGCTTTGCTCTGTGCCATTTCAATTATCCAGCCAGATTGGATAACCGAAGCAAGGGATGAATGGAAGAAGGATGAAGAAGTGTGGAATCTCATTCAAAAGTTGTAGCAAGATCGTAGTACATCTGATACATTTAGTTGGAAAAATGATTCCTTATGGTACAAATATTGCTTATATATTTTCAATAATTCCCAACTAAAGCAAAATATTCTTTTGGAATTGCACACTTCTCCTTTAGGAGGAGACTTGGGATTTTTAAAAACTTACCATAGGGCGAAGAAAGAATTTTTTTGGGATGGCCTTAAATCTGATATTCAAAATTTTGTGGCGGAATGTTTGGTTTTCCAGCAAAATAAAGTTGAGACAATTAAGACCCCAGGTTTTCTACAACCTTTATCCATTCCAAGTCAATGTTGGGAGGATATTTGAATGGATTTTATCATAGGTTTGCCTAAGTCTGAAGGAAGGAGTGTCATCATGGTGGTAGTTGATAGACTTACCAAGTATGCACACTTTTGTGCATTATCTCATCCATTTAAAGCGAGTACAGTTGCTACTACATTTATGGAAACAATTCAAAACCTACATGGAAACCCGAAGATTATTATAAGTGACAGAGATCCCATTTTTACAGGAAATTTTTGGACGGAATTATTTTATTGTTTGGGTACTCAACTAGCTCATAGCTCATCTTATCATCTTCAATCTGATGGTCAAACAGAGATAGTGAATAATTTTTTGGAAGGATATCTTCGTTGTTTTGTATCTGATAAGAAAGCACAATGGGTCAAGTGGTTACCTCTCTCTGAATGGTGGTATAACACTTCCTTCCATACTGCAGCAAAAATGACCCCATTTATGGCACTTTATGGATATCATCCATGCATCCATCACATCTTCTTTTAAGGAAAAGCACCTCTTAGGGTTCATATGAGAGATCACATCGAGCATCAACAAGAAGTTCTCCAACTCTTAAAGGACAACCTGAATTTGGCACAAAATCGAATAAAACAACAGGGAAATCAACATCACAACAAGAGAATTTTTGATGTAGGAGACTGGGTATTTTTACTACTACAACCATACAAACAATTTCCTCACAAAGCAAGCTACATGATGTTAGCTTTAAAATTATCGTTTTCAAAGTATTATGGTCCTATATAAGATTTTCAGTGCAAAATATTGGTACTATGGCACACAAATTGGAGCTTCTTGCTTCTTCACGAGTGCATCCAATTTTCCATGTTTCATGCTTAAAGAAGGTTATAGGTGAAAATATTCCAGTTCAAACAATATTGCCAGAACTTGATGAGGAAGGAAAAACCATATTGGAACCTGAAGCAATCACGGAAACAAGAACTTGACAACTACGAAATCGATAAATTTTAGAGTATGTCATCAAATGGAAGAACTTACCCACTGAAGATTCCACATGGGAGGATGATAATTTTATACAAAAGCACTCGGAGCTACTCAAGCGTTGAGGACAACAATTTTTTGAAGGAGAGGAGCATATTACGTCCCTATATTACTGGTATATATATTCCCTTATTGTTGTTAGTGTAACCCCTTTATTATTATTGTTGTAGCCCTGTAACCCCCATATTGTTATTATTGTGCCCTTAAAATATTATTGTTAGGTCAGCTAGGATTACATTGTGGTCCCACTAGGATTAAATTGTGGCCCCATGGACTCCCATAAAAATAAAGGACGTTTTTTCATTTGTATCATCCAAGAATTGTTCATTTATGTAATGTATTGGAGGTTGCCCCCTCAAAGTGGCTTATTTCTAATGCCTTGATCTCTCTTTTCTTCTATTTTTGGAGCTGTATTCACAATAGAATATAACTCAGAAAATACATGCCCATAGTGGAATCACAACATGAATGCTCTGGTTGCACACATTATTGATTCAGTACTTTCAGATGAGCAGGTTGAGAAAATGGAAGAAAATTAAGAATCTGAAACGGTTAAAGAGACTATGAGTGTCAGACACACGGTAAATACTTTCAGTTGTATTTTTACCGTTGAAAATAAAAACATTGAAGAACCACCACTGAATGAGGCCCCATCTCAGAAACAAAGTAGTTAAGGAGTCAAGGGTCTGTTCCTGAACAATAACTGATGAGGCAAAATTTGAAGGAACATTTGTTAAGAAAAATCACACCACCCATCAGTGAAGCTGAAAAAAAGTCTGGAGATTCCTCCCTCGTGAAGATAAATTCCACCAACAGTAAAAGTAAGATGACCACTCTAGAAGTATCATACAAATTCACTCCTCCAGACACTATTGCAATACATGTTGTGCTAGATTACAACATAGTGGAAGATATGAAGAAAGCTCGTGCAAATATTTCAATCTTTGAGCTTACAATAATAACAAGGCAGTGGGAACTCCTTGTTTGAGCCCTTAATCAGTATCACTAGGTGGTAATGATTCTTCTTCCGAGAAGGTTTAGGTAAGTCTTTTGGTCCCGTTCTGGAGTCGGTCGTTAACACTACAACATTAGAAGCTAATACTCTTTGACCTATGTTCTTATTGACCTTTGACATTTTTAATTACAATTTTCACAATTGTTTAGTCGATTATGGTGCATCTGTAAATGTAATGCCATTATATGTTGCCAAGAAAATAAATTCCAAATTGGATAAGACCGATGCATAGATTATTCAACTCGACAGGTGAACTTACAAACATTCTTATTCACTTATCATATTATGAGCATGTTCACCAATGTATAAACATAGTGATTGTGGACATCCTAGAAGCCTACGGTGTATTGTTGAGTAGGGACTGTTCAAGAAAATTACAGGGGTATTTTGCTACTGATTGGTCGCATTTATGGCTTTCATACAAGGGCAAGAATAACCAAATCTGGGTGGAATTAGAACCTTACATGAAACACACTGTCACACCTTTCGAAGGGAAAAATGATCCCATTTCTTTCACAGATCTTATTTTTTGAAGCTTCTTTTTAGAAACTGGCCTTGGGTGCTACCTTGCACAACCGTCATCCATTCCACTAAACACACAACTGGAACTCCTTCCTTCTCGAGCTGGTGCAAATGAATTATGTAATATTGATGCACATAATAGTAGTAGTACTAGTATTAGTAGGAATAATAATGCAGGAAGTAGTTTAGTAGCTTGTAATTTTTGGACTCTTTATTTTTAGTGGTTCTAAAACACAGCCTAAGTCCGAAGCCGGTTGTGTACTTATATATCTTCACAACAAGAAACATATAATTTCATGCTGTCTAGAGTTCAAGTGCACTAATAATGCTATAGAATATGAAGCACTCGTACTAGGATTAAAGAGAGCTATAGCCCAAAAGGTAATTAGTGACTCAGAGGTAGTCACTCATCAGGTACGAGACACTATGGACCGTGTTTCACCTCATATAAAGAAATACTAGCAGGAGGTATGGCATTTGATAAATCATTTTAAAGCTTTCAATATTATTTATGTTCCAAGAGTTAGAAATGTCGTAGTAGATACATTAGCAAATGTTGCTGCTAGGATTTCGTCATTGAAAAGTGGTTTTTCTATTGAAACTTTATATAAAATAGATGTACCCAAAAATGTTACTAATTTACGTGTTTTCAATGACGGCCAATAGATACTACACTTTATGGAAAACACTGATGTATTCAAATATGTCACCATAGAGGAAAATGAGAACAATCAATCTATGAAAGAAGCATCCCAAGCTTGAAAGGAAACATCATGCCAAAGGGTGTGGTGTCCATGGAGAAAATATATGAATTGAAAAATTGATTCAGAGGAACCAATAATATGAAGAATCAGAGTTTGAAGCTCACATTAGAAAAAATCAACCTTGGAACCCCATAAGACCCGAAGTATGTGAACCTCAGAACCTGATGTTCCTCGTAGGAGCTACAAACGTTTATTCACCTATTCAAGCAGTATCGAGATGTGTTTGCATGGAGATAAAATTATTTGAAAACTTATGACACTTATATCATCCAACACATAATTCCTATAAAAGAAGGGGTGAAATTGTTCCATAAAAAGCTATGAAAAGTTCACCCAAAACTGGAACCCCTTCTTCAAAAAGAATTGAGAAAGTTGTTGGATTCTCAAATCATTTTCAAAGTCAGAAGCTCCATGTGGGTTTCCAACTTGGCCCCAGTAAGAAATAAGTCTGGTGAAATATACTTATGTGTTGATTTTCAGAACCTTAACTAGGCTTCTCATAAAGAGAACTATCCAGTGCCATCCATGGAGTAGATACTCCAGATAATATCTGGGTATCAAATGTTTTCTTTTCTAGATGGAGTTTCAGGATATAACCAAGTGCTAGTAGCAAAATCAAATAGGTTGAAGACTAAGTTTCAGACTAAATGGGGAATGTTTGCTTTTAAAAGAATGCCATTTGGACTAATTAATGTCGGCACAAATTTTTAGAGAGCGGTGGACATCACCTTTCGTGGACTTATAGGTCAAAGCATTGTTGTTTATTTAGATGATGTTACTGTGTTTTTGAAGAGAATGTATAATCATGTACGTCATCTAAAGGAAATATTTGAGAGGTGTCTGTTAGTTTCCCGTGTCTAGGGATCTTGGTCATGTTAATATTGCTATGTATATAGATTCAAAATGTAAATATTAGTCATAATCACATGAATATTATTTGTTTCATGAGGTCTAGGTCTAGATTGTCTAGATTGGGTATCATGTAAAGGTTTTAATTTTGTTAAGAGTCCAATGTCTAAAATCATGTTTTTTCCTTACAAAGGGCAATCATGGAAAGTCTTTGATCACTTGAATAGGGTACAAAAATCATGTTGCAAGTCCTTGGTTACTATGATTTGGTTGGTCCCATTCTAAGTCATAGTTAGTAGGCCACCTAAGTCTAGGGCTAATGTCTGCATCAAAGGGAATTATTAAATGGTCTTGACACATATTTGGAGGATCTTAGACATCAGTTGAGATTTCATTTGAAAAGGATAATTTATGAGCTCAGAAAGGGATAATGGTCAAAAGGATAGTCATGCCTTTTCCAAATGCGTTGCGAATTAAAAATTTCGCTACACATTCATGATGTTATTTCCAAATCACAATCAACATGATTAATTCCTTCCTAGACCATGCCAGGTGATTATTTGTACCTGCCTCTTTATCCGTGATCACTCAACCTTCATCATTTGCATCAGATAGCTCGGCTGGTTCATTTCATTCACTGCAAAAGGGAGGAATATGTGCTACAAGCTCACATAGTATTCAATTTATTGCATGTCGATGATCAAAATTCCCTCACAGGTGGAAATTTAGTTTAATCTTCATCCTTCAGTCTTGAAAGGATTTTGAAATTTCATTTAGAAGCTAGCATAACCCATGTAGAGCTTGAAAATAACATAAAATTGTTGTCTCTGTGTTTCTGTAGTTCGCTGCATCTAATCCTAATTTGTCATGTTTTTCTTTCTTGACGCTATGTTTTCATACCCACCCGCTGCGAATCCACACAAATATTAGATATTATGTTAGGTCCCTATAATACTAGTGTATCCCCTTATTGTTATTATTAGTGTAGCCCACTTATTATTATTGTTGTACCCATGTAGTCCCCATATTGTTATTATTGTGCCCCATAGAAGCCCGCTATTGTTATTGTTGTGCCCTTACATTATTATTGTTATCTAGGCTCTGATTATATTGGGACCCCTTAGAATCTTATATATGAAAGTAGGTTTTTTCATTTGAATCATCCACAAAATTTTCATTTATGTAATGTAAAGGAGGTTTCCCCCTCAAAGTGGATAATTTTTAAGTCGTTGATATATATTTTCTTCTATTTTGTGAGCTGGTTGCATAAAATTTGGTATCAAAGCTTTGGATTCTAGGGTTTCATCTCTTCAAACAGGTCATCTTGGAATTTTCGCTATAATTTTTTTTATACGAAGTTTCAAAAGCTAAAATAAAAAAAATGCGGAGTTGAAATACTAGTGAACCTCTTGTAATAATTTCAGATCTTGGTTCGCTATATTTTTGGAGATATGATATGAGAAAGTTAGGGTTTTTGTAGGCTCCAAAATTTAATCTCAAACAAGTGACCGAGGGAAAATCATCATAACTTTCATTTCAGGCATAGGATTTGAATTATGTAAAAAGTGGCCAAAAGTGCACGGGCTTTAGTTTCTTATGTACAAATTTCAGAGCCGAAGGTCAAAACAGTGACATGTGGCACACTGTACAAGTTCACTTTACTAAACTAGTCCATAATTATGACATTGTGGGAGATCGGGCATAAATTTATCTTGAAGAATCCAAATTAGGTCTGACCTGTGGAATTGGAAAGAAGAATCAGAGGGTTACTACAAGACCAGATTTAAAATCTTGGTGTTTCGAAATTATAGAGATACAACAGATTCAATATTGAGCTCCTAAAAATCAAGAAAAATGTGTGTATTTTTTTAAAATTGCATAATTTTTTTTTGAAAAATCAGTTTGAAGTGATTCCGAGGGAATATTGAGGAATTGACACTAATATTGGGTTATAAAATGCCTCCCAAAAATAATTCCATACCCATTAATTTCTCAGAAAGCTCTTCCAAGACACATGAAGAGGAAGAAGTGCAACATGATATATCAAAATTACGAGACCAGGTGCAACAAATTTCGCTCTTGCAAAGAGTAACAAAAAATTAAATGGAAGCTAAGATGGATGGATTAACGAATGGTTTAAAAAAATACATGGAGGGTTTGAATAATGGTTTAAAGTCATACATGCAAGGTTTGAAGGATGACATAGAGGCAAAAATGAAAGGAAACATGGAAGATTTAAAGGAAGGTTTGACAAAGTTGCTACAAGAAATACTTCCTAATGGAGAAAAGGTATTAGATGAAACTCATGATGAGAACAAAAGAAATGAAAATCATGATTTCATATACTCTAACGTTAGATTGAAAAGCCACCATATTCCAAATATCGATATGGGGAAGTTTTATGGCAAGGATTCGGTAACATGGATACTACATATGGAGCAATATTTTGATCTCCATAATGTGAAACACACACAAAAGGTACGCATTGGAACTTTATATTTAGAACCCAATCATTGCGTATGGTATTGAAGCTTTGTTAGTGTAGTCCCCATATTGTTAGTGTATGATGGCATTGATTTCTTTGCTATCGTAAACCATTTTCCACTTGGTCAATTTGTATGGAGGAAATGATAGCACATTATGAATATACAAAGAGAAACACCTTCTTTATCCAATTGATAAATCTCAAACAGAAGGGTTCAATGGAGGAGCACATTGAGGACTTCAAAAAATTGAATATAAGGGTAAATGATATTCCATAGGAGCATAAGATTGATGTATTCATAGGGACTTTAAAGGATACCATCCAACATGAGGTTCACCTTTGGGAACCTGATTCATTGGAGAAGGCATTTAGGTTGGCAAGAAAAATTGAAAGAAAAATCATTGAAACAGGGAAGCCTACCACTCACAACTATAAAAATGGAAGTATTGTTTCTCCTAGCCCTCCACAACCTACAAGGTTTACACCTCAACATTTGGAAGAAAAAAGAGAAAAAGGGATTTGTTACAGTTGTGATAAAAAATACACTAAAGGTCATAAGTGTGCTGAGAAGAAATTATTTTAAATAGATTGTGAAGAGGAGGAAGAAAAGGAACAAGAAAATTGAAAAGAAGAGGATATACACCAGGAACCGACCATAGAGAAAGAAGAAATGAATATGACCATATATTGTAATGCATTGGCAGGAATAAACACTCCTCAAACTCTCAATATAGAAAGACATATCAAGAAGAAAAAGGTAATAGTGTTGATTGATTCAGATAGTACCCATAATTTTATTCATTGTAAGATATCCAAGGAATTTAATTGCTTCCTATATCCATCAACAAAGTGTCAAGTGATGGTTGCAAATGGAGGAACTATAAATTTCTCTGGAAAGTGCCATAATACCAAGCTAACCATGGGGGAATATGTATTGAATACAGGGAAAATTTTAAGAACCCCCCTAAATTTATATATATAATAAATAGGCGAATCCCCATGATACATAGGAAAAATGGAAGGCAATTTTATTAATTATATAATATGTATATATAATCTTTTGGCGAATCTCTCACGAGATTATATTATCTTGTAAAAACATGGCGAATCACTAGTACAAATGGCGAATCACTAGTACAAAATGGTGAATCGTTGTCTAGTGGAGTTCGGGTTGTTGGTTCCAATGAAGATATGGTAGTTTAACTAGGAGTAGAAGGAAGAGAACCACTGAGACCAAGCATGGCACATGGTGAATCATGAGGGAAGTAGTTCTCGTGCAGTTTGGAAAACGCGTTCTTCTAGTTCTGCTAAGCGTAGTGTTGTTGCTCATGCTACTACTAGCACTGATATTGAGGTTGGAGAGGAGTTTCAACAAATTTGGATCTTTGCAGATCATTTTGTTTCCAACAATCCTCCAACACAAAGGCCCATGCCTCTGCCGATTTCTTCAATGAGCAGAACAAGTCGAACAAAAATTAAAACGCCAATAACTAATGAACAGAGTCAATACGACAATCCAAACACACCTCCAAACCGACAATTGTGCCTCACTGTCTGCTACGCACATCCAAACCGACTCAGCTCATGGCAGAATTTGCTCGTGGGAATGGATCGGGGAATTCGAGGGGGCGGTATCATAAATTCATGAAGTTCAACTCATCCCTCCACAGTCCAATGCAACAATGGAGGTCGGCTCTCCTCCATGCATATAATCACCAACAGGCACCAACAGTTACACAACTATTACACAATCCAGGCCTCTCACAACAATGGCCTCTCACAAGTTTGACCGGCGACGGTGCTGGACTAAAAACTTTAAAAATAAAAGTTTGACCAAGCAAAGTAGTACTCAATTTTTTATCTTGTAATTAAAGAATTCAACATCCCAATATATAAAAATACCATCAAACGAACATTATGCACTCCACTCATAAAACAGTTCAGGATAAGAGAAAGTGTAACTTCTCATTCCATTCATAACACAACTCAGGATAAGAGAAAGTGCAACTTCCCATAATGGTAAAACAAAAGGAGGAACTTTAATAATGATAAAACAATTCCAAAGTGTGGGGTATCCCACTTTTTATTCACACACCAAACAACCCATCAACAACTTACTTGCACTTGTCCTTGCCAGAAATCAAGAAATTGATTTTACATCAGAAATTAATGAAAAAAACTGAATATGGTAGAGAGCCTTAATTTTAATGTTGGTCTTTATGGAAATCGACTTATTTCCAACTATCCAAACCTTGAAGTGAAAATTACATTACAGTATGTACAAAAATGGATATAGTTTGAACATGTAAACTCCCCAAGTTTTCTTGTGCCCTCATTCATGGCTGTTGTTAAGCTGTAACATGGGAAACCCCCCCTTCCCTTACAGTTCGCTGCTTAGGGTTGCACAATTTCCATATCCAACCATCAATCCAGTCAGGTTCTTATTATTCAGACGCTGTTGGTAGACCATTGGTTTTTCAAATCTGTTACCAAATTATGAAAAAAATCAAATAAATAATGAATTCATGATTATCTTTGGAGAGTATCTATGTATGATTAATTTCATTGTGACATAATAGCTAAAGAAAAAATATCATTAGGTAAGCAACCCAATTTAAATCTTGAAGATACATAATCTTCAGTGATTTCAATAACTGAATAATAATTAATTACTATGTACCTGTTAGGGAACGGTATGAGGTGTGGAAAACCGAGCACGTTTGAAGTCAAATGTAATATTTAGAATTTTATAATATAATACAACTCTCGCTTACTTACAAAAGAAAAAAAACATTTATAATTTCACTATCAAATATCAAATATCAAAAGTATGAATTATTTCTTTCATACGCCCCCTTCATGGATTCTAAATCTTTGAGTTGTTTACATCTTTAGTCTTTTACACACATCTTTTTTCCAAGAAAAAACTGTGTTTTCTATTTCAAGTGTGAAAGCAAAATATGCATGGAAAAGTCTGTGCTTTCATACAAAACTACTAGTCTAAATACATTGGAACTTAACCATTGGATTTACCCCAAATACATACCACATCCATCTTCTGCAATTGGTATACACTATACATGACAACAAGAGTTACAAGTCAACTAGAGCACCTCCCATTGTTCTTCTAAGTCAATAGAGGATTTTATATCTCACTGGGAAGCTTGCTTCCCCCTTGAACTCCTTGAACAAGAGCAAACCTTTCTGTTGTGCCATAACTTTTTTTGAGAGTCCATTGGCTGATTTGTTAAATTCTCCATACAGATGTTGCAATGGACCAAAGAGTGAACCATGTCTCTCTAATTCTGTGAAGAAAAGGAGACAACACTAAATTAGTGATTTGTCACTTCTCATTAAACCAATGCAATTTTCAACTTTGAAACTCCTGGTAGTTGCAAAGATCTGATTTGACACTTCTCAATAAACCAATGCCATTTTCAACTTTGAAACTCCTGGTACTTAAAAATATTTGATATCATTTTCTAAAGTAAACTAAGACTTCAAAAAAATCTACAAGGCAAATAGTTCTATCCTCTTATTTGAACCCTTGATCAGCTCCAAAATTTAAGGTAGAGTAACGGGTGAGATAAAAACAAAACAACACCATATCCGCATCTTCTGGAATACCTTGCTCCATCAAAAACCCTTGCTTCATTATGATTTATCTTAAAATCCTTTGGATTTTTATCTTTGCAACTTTCTTTATAGGAAATTATAATTATATGCGCTACCATATTCTCTATCTTATTCCAACCGTCCACTTATTCTTCCATATCCTCAAAAGTCCACTTGTTCCAACCATCCATAACCCCCACATAATATAGCTAAGAAGAGTTCAAAATTGAGTGTGTGCAAACCATGTCTCAAGACCCTGAAGTAGGGACCTAGAATTAAATTGTCCTCAGCAATTTAAAGATTGGAGAACATCTTGCCATACAAAAATAACATATGAACACGTAATAAAGAGCTGATCCACAAATTTACCTTAACATTTGTAGAAAATACAGTGATTTGGTCCCTGCCAATAGCACTTTTGTCCATTGTCGCAGGTCAGAATTCTGTTTGATAGAGATAACGAGGAGAAGGTTCCAATTTAAGAAATCTTCCAGATGCTTACCTACCATCAATGTCTTTCTCGCAGCAAATCCATGTAGGATAAAGCCTCATAACCTAACTTTTATGTAAGGATACTTGTGGCCTTATTCCAAAAGCATACTATTTCATCCCCTGAAATCTGTAAAGAAATAAAATTGTGACATAGTAATGAGCTGTAGGGAGTATATTCAACAAAAAATGCTCCTTGTAAGTTTAGATATTCTGCTACTAACCAATTTTTTTACCATCTTCTAGGAACACCTTGAACCCCAGCATTAGCCAACACTGACGCTTGATTTTATTTGATATCGACGCTTCTGCTTAGATAAGAGGTTTGATCATAGTGGCTAAAGGGGGAGAAAGTAAAGACGTGTCATTTACAAAAAATTTGTGCAGATTGTTGCTTTAAATCACTAGATAAAAATCGGTTGAGATTTTCTTTACTGCCACATTATTTTGAATTCTAGATCATGTTGATTTTTGCTGTGTATCATGGCCACCTCCACCTGAAGACATTGTGAATTAATTTATTCTGAATTTCAGATTTCTTTGAGCTTAAAGTCGATGCATTGACATGAACAGAACAAGCATACTGCTTGAGACCACTAAAGATTCAATGAAAGAAAGGCTATGCATACCTGAATGCTTCGACGAACTTAAGTTGGCTAGTGATCACGAGGAATTAATTGCCAAGTAAAGAATGGGGGGGCATACCTCCTGGAGTCTCCTCCGCATTGATTTTTTGGCTGAGTGACTGAGCTTTAATGGCGGTGCACTCTTTGAGAAACATTTCAAATCTCAAATCTCGTGTGTCTTATATGGTTTGACCTACTATGGACGACATATTCACCTAGCTAGCTCAAGAAAAATGAGAACCTTCACACCAGATTGTATTTGTTCATCTCAGGTAATTGTTCATCCAGATCTTTCCCCATGAATGTTTCCCTGATAAAATGTGAGGGTTTAATAATGGAACCAATAGCTACCAAGATAGATTATCGCCAATTCTGAGACTGAAAGGGACTTGAATAGAATGGGAATGTATTTTGATTGAATAGTTCCAAATCTAAAGATTGCTTGGAGTTGAGAATCAATAGTAAATTTAACTATTTTCACACTATAGAAACAAGTGAAGCTAGGAAATAGAGTTGGATAGCTAGAACCAAATCCAGAGCCAAAGGGCAGAGTTGAGGTCCATGTTCCAAAGATGCTGATAGAAGACACATTGATCCAAATTTTGGTTTCTTGAAGCTCTGGTTTCAAAACGTGCTCGGTTTGCCACACCTGATACGATATTGGGATTACTATACCAATAGATTAGATCCTCTCCAAGGGATTACTATACCATATTTGTACGTTGTAGAACAGAGTATATTTGGTATGCAGATCTCTCACCCTCACCTTTAAGATATGCAATGGTAGATCCTGAGATTTTGTATGTGATACCAGGTCCCACAATCAGAGATGCGTTGATTGTCACCATATTCAACCCTCTGTCCATGGCCAGCACCCATGTAGCCCTCTCTGACAGTGTCTTGGCTGTGAACATGAAATATTGCATAATTAGAACAAAAATACCACAGATACCCTAACATTGGCTATGCATTTCTGCACTTGTTTCCCTTTCTTCTATCAACTATGTTGCAGATTTTGAAGTATACTACAGCCATAAAACAACACCTTATGAACGGATTGATGAGTAGCAATTTATTCCTTGCAGACTTCTTTTCTACAACACATTTCCAACGAACACACAAGGATCAAATGCATACATTAGGCCCTTTTCATCTCAAGTACACACCTTAAAGATGAATGTATCAAATTGTTTCTTCATCTACTAATTGTTAGAAAATGGTAAACAAAAATCTTCTACCATATGACCTACTTCAAAGTAGTTGTTTGTGACATAAAAGTTCTTTCATTTATCCAAATGACTTATGGCTCCATTAGCCCATAACTGATAGGCACCAATTTCCTTCCTTCTCATTCATTCCTTGCTTTTGTCCATTTTTGTTTCTTCATCCTATTTCATACACTACAACCACCACTCATCTGATTAAATCACCTTGTGCCCCATTCTATAGCCTAGCAATCATACCTTTTAGGGATGCCCCCTTGAGTTGAAGAAGAGCCAACCAAAAGAGAAAGGAAAAGCTACTGAAACTGAGTAGGTAATATTCTTGCATTGTAAAAAAAGAACACCATCGTGATTGAGACTTTATACTTTTTGTGGGTGCTAGGTTTTTTTGTAACAACAGGGAATCACAGTGTAGATGAAAGATTAGATCTTAAGCCAATTTTACAGTTCAAAATGTAAATAATTACGAAAACAAGATATAATCAAGAAATGTAAAAATCATTACCAATAACAAGGCATATATAAGTAGCAGTAAATGTGTTCAATGCAAGTTTACATACCAATTCAGCTCTAGGCAATAAATACATCCAAAAATATTAAAAATATAAGGTGATAATCACTAGTGTAAGTAGGGTAGCAACAAATTACATATACAAATTCAAAGCTCCCTCAAAACAACTAAGGAATCACACTAAAGAAGGAAATGTGTGATAATGTAAACTTACCAGAACTTTCCAAAAACTGGAACACAAATTTATTAACCAATGACTTTTTCATAAATGACTCCGATATGATGCTGAGTAACAACATTAGTATCTCATAACATTAGGCAGTTGCAGATCCACTCCATCCACTAGCTTCCACAATATCATTTAGAAAATAGAATGTATTGTTGAATAAAGGTATAAAAAAGCTGAATGTCTGGAGTCATGGAAAAATAAACTTAATTTTCTTCAAAATTTGGAAAATTAGACTAACAATAGTGGAATGAATAAATGGTGAAATTTCAATGCCTTGTATGAGTTCATTGACTTAATGTTGCTGCATGATCAACTTCATCTAGAAGTTATTCAATTTATGGATGAAGAATCTCACTCATCATGTTATCGACTATCAAGTGATTCAAAACCACCAATAACCAGGAAAAAACTAAAAAGGTTCACCCTAAAAGTAATTTCTTCAGTGTCAAGATTCAGTATGCAAGCACACATTAGCAACGGACGGATGTGTGTCATAGCAAAGAAAACAAGAATGTAATTATTGTGGATTAAGAGGATAGCTTACTAGTCATGCTGAAATAATTATTAGACCCCAACTAAAAAATAGTTTTAAGCCATAACCAACAGCACAGATGCTCAAGAAAAATCGTTAAAAGTTGAATTTCATGGTTCCATGGTATGTTCATCACATTATAAATACCATCTATAGATTTTAGTGGGTATAAAACTCTCAATACTTCAAGCAAAACTATCATACTGGCATTTTTCGAAGGAACCTCATATGAATACTCAAAATGGGTTAATTGAAATGTAGGTTAGTGACTACAAGAAGGCCATACTAGGAAACATGGTAATGAAGATACATAAGTGTTTTAAGCATACTTACAGAGATTGAAATTTTAGCTCTTGTATTAAATCGTAACATTATTAAAGTTGAGAAACTTGACCACAGCTAGCAGAAGATGATGTTATTTAACATAGGACGACTACCAATTCTAATACAAGTGTTTTATTGATCACTAAATCTAAAGCATTTATGATACTAAAGGTTACTTAATAACAGAGAAATTATACTTACCTCAAAGAACAGATATTGCAAGTGGATTGAATTTCTCAGTCCAAACAAAACCATGCAAAAAAAAGGAAACAAGATATGTACAACGAAAAACACTTTATGAAAGAGACATATTTCCATAATTTGGCCACATATAGAAGGAATGCATGCAAGAAATATAACATGAGCAAGAAAGGCATCAACAAGAGGGAAAAAAATACTTAGATTGTCTCAATGTGTACTTCCAGGAAGATTATATGGACTGAAAATCCGTATGCCTATTTTAGAATCAACTGACTCAACTGCATTTTCCAGAGCTGTCTCTGTATTTCCAGGTGATTCATCCTGCTGAATTCCAGCCTCACCACAAAAATCCTCATCTTGTTGATTTGGATATAAGCACCCGACATTTATAGTATCCAAATCTACATTATCACGCCTCTCATGAAATTCAGAGACTTAACTAACAGTTTCTGAATTGGGCATCATAGAAATAGAATGTGATTCTCCTTCACATTTCCTCACTAACTTCAAGGATAGGGAACTGGAAATTTCTAGAAATTCTGCAGCTTTATTTGTGATAGAAATATCTGTACATCTGTCTATTGGTACAGGAAAGTCCCTGGAAGAGTTTTCAGTCACTCTGAAATCAATGTTTCCTGTGTGTCTATTTGACATTGTCTTGTGCTCTTCCGTATTCAATATTGAAATATTTTGTTTTATAAGGGAAGGGACATTGTTAACTTGCAATGGACCTACAATGTTAGCCTGCTCTTCTGACAAGACTACTACATCGACAAGATCCACAGGTGCTTTTGAGACATGCATTGAATTAATGCCATAAGTAAGCTCTTCTGGAGAAACTATGGTATTAAGATTTGATTCTTCTGAGAAGCCTCTCAGATCATGATCATCCACCAGTTCTGGGTCAGTGACACCATCTTCAGGTTCTACTGAAAACACCCTAGTATTAACATCATCCAAAGGATGTTCTGAACAACCTTTGGAATTGGTATTGCATCCCAGTACCAAATAATCTGCATCCTTTACATTCACCATTGGTTCTTTCACATCAAAAATTGGGTTGTTTTGACTTGAACTGATAGAGTTATTCATTTTTGCATCATCTTGAAGAACTATATAAGGGTTTTGAAGAACAATTCCTTTGAAGAACCATATAAGGAAAGCTCATCAAGAAGGAAGGATGGCTTTCTTTTTCAAGATTGGTCTACATTATAGGCTTTATTTTTCAAGATTGGTCACATTCAGAAACATTTATCCTAAAAATTCTCTACTTTCTTGGTATTAATTGTAGGCTTAATATGAATTTTTCTGTATTTGTAAGGTAAAAATGTAACTTTTGAATATTAAGCATAGGTGATGAATTTTACGACAAGACCAAAATCTCAAATGCATAACAATGATATATTTCCCTATTGCTACATTGGAGTACTTCTAATGTAAGGCACTGGATATTGAACTTGAAAGCTAAATTTGTCATACATTCCTTCATGTCAGCGTATTTATCATCTAGGATGGATATATGCAAAGTTTGGAAGGCAATATGGTAATACAAATATATAGGATATCCTGTAAATTAACAATGGGTGTAGAAATACAAACTGAATTCTGGTTATCCATGATCTGTTATACCCTAGTATGATTATGATCCATGCTTACAATGACTGCTCACCTCAAAACCTAATTGACAAAAATACATTTATCATCCTCATTAAAGAACCTCATTGCTTACTCCTCTTACCCATTTATCTCACACCTCCATTCATCTATATGAATGGGATCCAACCACGTTGAGCCAGCATTATTAGTTAAACAAGCAAGGAAGTAGTTACTGGACAAAGCTTTACCCCTTATTATCACTTTGCAGTTCTATGAAAATTTTCCCTGTATCAAAAGGAAGAACCTAAATCTTTCTTGCGTACATAAAAATATATCAATTGATTGTTAGGCATTGATTGATATCCAAATCAACCATAAATCCACAATCACAGCAAAACCCATCTTGGAAGCCTTGAAAGTTCACTATAGAAGAAAACAGAAAAAAATAACGTTAAAAATGGAGGAACCTTTTGGGGTTGTTGCTTCTTTAAGGAAACTGATGAGTTACAGAGATCGATATCTGTGTATAGTAACAATATCATGGCTGGTTGCCTTCGTGACCTATTATTCTCCACATAATGTTCACAAAAGCGATGATTGTAGCTAAACTCATTGTCTTCTCCAACTACCCTGGGATGGCCACATTACTTCCCCAATGGCCATCCTTAACCCGATGGTATATTCACATCATCACAAAGCCTAGTCACAAAGTCACTTTGTGGCTGGCCCTCCGAGGACCCATCTTTACAATCGGGTTAAGGATGGGGCATTCCCCAACAAGGTTCAACTCTTACAACTGATTCATAAAAAAATGTATTCCTTGCAAATTTATTATGCAACAATGTAGTTGAGGGCTAACTTCACATACTAAACATCATTGTAATAAAATATGGGAAAGAATATGTTGCCTAGTACCAATTTTGTAGAAGAAACTGCAAATATACAAGAATTTTTAACCATGGAGAAAATTCATTGCAACTGCATTACTCTATATTGATTTCGTTAAGGTCTCTCTCATATTAGATCCAATACATGTCAAAGAAACATTATAGCATGCCACAGGTATCCATTGAGATAATTGTAGAAACAAGTTTCAACTGCTTGAGAGGAAGAGTCACATCAAACTGAAACTTCTGACATGGAAACTATTGAGTTCTTTTGTTCTAGCAGGAGATTTTTTCTTGCAGAAACCAGATTCTGGCCCGATGTATTTAAAAAAAGGTATTACTGAACATACATATTTATTTCTGGACCTTGACTGTGGTTATAAGAGATTGAAAGTAAATAAGAAATATAGTGTATAAACACGTGTACAAGAAGAGAAGTGGTCAAAGAAACAGTCAAAACAACAACAAATAGCCCTACATCAAAAGGAATGCCTCAGGCATCTCTAACTTGGGTATAGCTGAAGTGTAATGAAATGAAGGAACAAAACCCAAAAATAAAGAGATTGAAAAAAGCACAGTATTAAACATCTGAAATCAAATTTCGAAGAAATATCCACAGATAAGTACAGTCCCAGCCCATATTCAGTTATAACTGGTATTAATGTTATATATGTTCAAGGCTCAAGCACTGCTACAAGGATAATCTTAGCCCAAATGCAGTTAGCACTAAACCGTCCTGAGAACGACAATAGACAACAGTGTCAACTCGCAGCCCTAGTTTCGTACCCTGCACTAGTTAACTAGTATTAATGTTATATAAGTTCAAGGCTCAAGCACTGTTACAGGGATAATCTTAGCCCAAATGCAGTTAGCACTAAACCATCTTGAGAATGACAATAGATAGCAATGTCAACTCGCAGCCCTAGTTTCTTACCTTCATGTGTTGATTGCTTTATAGAATAGTGTAACAATCCCTCTGAGAATGTCAGCAAGTGCACTAAGATTGCAATCAAATGTCACAACAACATTGTTAGGCTTTTCATATAGACATGATTGAAACATGTGAAAATTTTGAGAGCTAGGAATTTGCTGCTCCTACCATATATAATCCCAACTAAAATGTCTCTGATCCTATAACTGCAACATTGGAGATCATTCCATTCACTTCATTTTATTGGTAATGCTTAGTAGATACTTAAACCCTAGATGCTCAGCTTAATTTGGGCATCCTTCTCTGTTTTTGCTATGTGTCTCTCTGATTTCCAAAAATATTTTCTTGGAGTTTATCCATTCTTCATCGTTTTCTTGGCCATCTTGACCTGAACAAAGGAATTATCTGTACCATCAACATCCATGTCCAGGTAGAAAGTAATATAATGGTCATGGATGACACCAATTGTATTATGATTAAGCAAAGTCCCATGAATCTCATCCTCGGATCTGATCTGGTTGACATTCTCATATTTTGTACCTTTGATCATTAAGATCCCACTTAGTCCAACCTGTGTGCCAAATAAAATGGTCAAAAGCTTAGCCCTTCTAATCTGCGCTTGAGTAAAAATAACTTGACAAGTTGCTTTCTCAAGGAAATATTTCAGAGTTTCCTACCTTAATTCGGATAAAGCTATCAGTCTGAAATTCCCAATCCACAATATAATCATAGTTTGCAACAGATGCTGCCATGCGGGCTACTAAGGTAACCTTTGGTCTGACTTCTCGAATCCGTCACACAATATATTTCACAAATTAGAAATACAAACAATATGCCAGTGCAAACAGAAGCAAGAAACTTTTTCAAGGTTTATACATGTGCTAAGGAAACAATATACCAGTGCAAAAAAAAACATCATCTTATTTTCTACGTTTATACAAGTGCCAAGCAAACATCTAAATGCCAAGGAGATTGTCAATGAGTACCAAGCAGCGACCTAATCTTACCCACCAAGGAAACAATATACCAGTGCAAACAAAAGCATCAATTTTTTTCAATGTTTATACAAGTGCCAAGCGCACATCTAAATGCGAAGGAGCTTGTCACTGAGTACCAAGCAACGACCTAATTTTACCCATCCTAACTTCGTTTATGGAGATTGGAAGGAGATATATGGACAACCAAGCATGAGATGTATTCATATTAAGTCTAGTCTTTATAAGAACATTTATTACCGCCATAAGGTGCACCAGGACCCATACTCAGAGCAATCCAATTCAACCTTTGCCTGAGAAGGCAAACTAACCCAAGTCCTAACAAAAAGCACCAACAACAAAGATCCCGTGAGAATAAACAAGAATTTAAGGTATGTTGTGAAATCCATGTCTTATAGGCTAACAGGTGACACTGCAGAACTTTTCTGAATCTCTGTACCTATGCAATTATATTGGGTTTCTGGGCTTCTAGGGCTAATTAACTAAACTGACTGCTCTAGGGCTTGCTATTTGGGATGGTATCTGCCATACCCTCGCTCAGCCAACAAGAAGATCGGCGAGCCTATGCACATCCAAGGACTAACATTCAACTTCCACGCCCCTTCCCAGCCCCAACCACCCCAGAAAACCAGTGAAAAAATGGGACGAATCACTCCAACCCCTCCCTCCGACCCTATAAATCCAGGTGAATGCCATTGAAATCTGCTCCAACCAAAGAAAATCGAGGGCGAATACCATTGTTTCAGTTTTATGGGCATTTTTTTTTGTGGGCTAATATATATTAATTAATTATTTTTAAAATAATTATTGGGATAATTTATAAAACTATGGAAAATGGGTTTTATATAAAAAATTCGCCCTATTAAAATTTAAAATCCCTTAAAATTCGCCTTTGGGCTAAAATTCGCCCTTAAAATTTTCCATGATTGAATAGCCCAATGCTTTCCATTCCAATGGGTGGTGTTTATTTTGTACTAGGAGTTCAATGATTACAATCTTTGGGTACGATAACTTTTAATTTACAATAACTTTTCTTGAATTGTTTTTGGGAAGGAAAGGAAATTGAATTAAGGGGTATTGCAGGGAAACCATGAAAGATAATAAACTCTAATGGCATGACAAAGCTTCAAAAGAAATAACAATGAGGTGTAATTTCACAATTATGCTCATTAGAGTTTCAAACATCGAAATCATATATTTCTCTAGATCTCCAAAAAGTCTTGGACAACCATTCCAAGGTATTTGAGACTCCCAAAGGCCTCCCACCTATTCGTGATCATGATCATGCTATTCATTTTATTCTGGGAAGTGTTCCTCCAAACACAAATCCTTACAAATATCCCAATTCCCAAAATAGCGAAATTGAACATATGATTGTAGAAATTCTAGAGGCTGGTATAATTCAACCTAGTCAAATTTATTTCTCTGCTCCAGTAGTATTGGTGCACAAGAAGGATGGATCATGGCACATGTGTTCAGAATATAGGAAGCTCAATAAGCTCACTATTAAAGATAAATTTCCCATTCCTGTCATTGATGAATTATTGGATGAATTACTAAGAGAAATTTACTTCACCAAGTTGGATGTTCATTTAGGATATCATCAAATTAGAATGAAGAATGAGGACATTCCGAGAAAAACATTTAGAACTCATGAGGGTCATTATGAATTTTTGGTCATGCCTTTTGGCCTTACCAATGCACTTTCTACATTTCAAGGGTTGATGAATTCCATTTTTAAACCCTTCCTTATAAAAATTGTGTTATTATTTTTCTATGATATACTAATATACAAAAAGTCTTGGGAGGATCGTGTTAAACATGTTGACAGGGTGCTCAAACTATTGGAGGAGAAACAATTATACACAAAAGCCTCCAAATGCTTCTTTGGAGTACAGGAGGTGGAATATCTGGGTCACATTGTATCTCATGGGGGTGCTAAGGTAGACCCTAGCAAAATTAAATCCATTAAGGAATGGAAAATCCCCACAACCATAAAGCATCTACGAGGATTTATCGGGTTAACAGGGTGGTATCACAAGTTTGTTAATAATTATCAGAGAATATAAAAAAATCTAATTACATTATTGAATAAAGATGCATTTTCTTGGACTCCAGAAGCAACTAAGGCCTTTGAGCATCTTTGAGAGGCAATGTGCCAAGCACTGATCTTAACTACGCCAGACTTCACAAAAACCTTTAATGTGGAATGTTATTCCTCAAGAAATGGAATTGGTGTTGTTTTAATTCAAGAAGGAAGACCCATTTCTTTTGAAAGCCATCCAATCAAAGTAAAGTATTTACAAAAACCTATTTATTAGAAGGAAATGTTGGTAATACTACATGCACTAAAGAAATGGAGACCTTACCTAATGGGAGGACACTTCAAGGTAAAAGCATATCATGATAGTCTTAAATAATTTTTGGAACAAAGACTATCTTTAGAAGAGCGAAAAAAATGGGTCACAAAGATGTTGGGTTATGACTTTGAAATCATCTACAAAAGAATGGAAGGTAAATGTTGCTACAGATGCACCCTCAAGAAAGGATGAGAAATTTATACAGAAGCATCCAGAATTACTCAAGCGTTCAGGACACAATTTTATGAAGGAGAGGGGCATGTTAGGTCTTTATAATACTAGTGCAACCCCTTATTGTTATTATTAGTGTAGCCCCCTTATTGTTATTGTTGTGCCCATGTAGTCCCCATATTGCTATTATTGTGCCCCATAGAAGCCCACTATTGTTATTGTTGTGCCCTTACATTATTATTGTTATGTAGGCTCCGATTATATTGGGAACCCTTAGAATCCTATATATTGAAATTAGGTTTTTTCATTTGAATCATCCAATAATTTTTAATTTATGTAATGTAAATGAGGTTTCCCCCTCGAAGGTGATAATTTTTAAGTTGTTGATCTATCTTTTCTTCTATTTTGTAAGTTGTTTGCATAAAATATTCCCCTTTTTTTTCATTGCTAATTTTCCTTTTTTCTGCTGTGTAAGCCCTGGCATGAAATTTTTGCCTTGGTCTAAAGATTGTAACAAAGATTTTTTCCTCAAAATTTATGTTCGAAGGTGTTTTAAAAGTCAATTTTCCTCTGTGCTTCATTTCTGGACTTGTCCGATGCGACTATCCCTAGTCTAATTTCTTGCCAACATATTACAAAATTATGAGTTCTATATGGTTTGAATGAGAAATTATGAATTTGTGAGTCTTGATGTAATTTTTGGATTGCATCTTAAAACATTTTCATAAGGTTTGGAAACTATAACACCTCCATTGTTGCCTAAGAAAATTGTCCATAGCCATATCCAATTCATTGCTATAAAATTGAAACTATGTCAACACTAGAGGACAAAAAACACAAAGGGGGGTCCATTGTACGTTTTGAACCACTGGACATCACAACCATCAATGCAGATCGAAACACCATGATGGATTTTGAACAAGTAGGGTGTATGATATTCTGTGAAAGAATTCAGGGAATCATTTGTAGTTGACAAAGGAATGTGCTGAGGGTTTTGATGGTGTGAAAGCAAAGGCGGGAAGTATGACTTTTCCAGTCTCAGCTCAATCAATAGCTGAGGCCACTGGATTTCCTTTTAGTGGAGAGGAATGGTTCAAAGGAATGGATTTATATTTTGTTGCTTTCAAGGACTTTCTCAAGCCAAAACACAAGAAAGAGTATGGCTCATCCGTTCCAAGGGTTTATTTACAACATCATCATAGAAAACTATTAGAGGTCATCTATAGGTACTTTAAATGTGAGGGGAGATTCAGTAGGGTGTATCACTATCACATTAGGCTCTTAATTCATTTCACTGGCAAGAAAACTTTGAATCTTCCCTATTATTTTTTTAGGAGTCTATGTAAGATGGTTGACTGAGTGAAAACAAAAGGAAGTCAAGTTGAGGAAAATTTGTTTCATTTTGCATTAACTAAATTGCTGGTAAATAAGGAGCTTGAGAAGAAGGAGGAAACATGGCAGGAGTTCTTGGTTTCTTCAGGTTGGGAAGCACAATCTTCAAACAATCAAAGGACTAATAAAGAGACTCATTTAGTCATGGTTAAGGAATCTTCATCTGCAGAAACAAGCTCAATCAAGAAACATTTGAATAAAAGTAAATTAGTTGGTAAGAAGGGTGATAAAAAGATGTGGTTTTACCCGTAGGTAGAAAAGGCGGTAAGTGTGCCAAGAATAAGAGTTGTAGCTAAGAGATTACTTATGGTTCCTCCATCATCACCTACTCAAGTTATGAAATCAGAGAACACACAAAGATAAGTGGAAATTGATGAAAAGGAAAAAAAAAATGGGGAGTTACAAAATCAGTTGGACAAGGCCCATGTGACAATATCTTACTTGTAGTAGGAGAATAGGGAGCTTAGACATAAAGTGTCTCAAGAAACTATCCAACCTAGAAGAGAAGAGCCATCAAAGGAAACATCGGCACATGTTGCCAAAGGAAAAGGTAAAATGGTAATTGATGTCGAAGAGCTGAAAGAGCTAGTTCAGCATTAAAGGAAATATAAGACTAGGTATGCTACCAAGTTGTAGATGAAATAAAATGAGACTGTTCAACCTATGGTTTTTGATGAGTAAAAGGAATTCGAGAAGCTACTGGAACAACTTGAAGGAGTAAAAAATCAAGTAGACCAACTTGTAGAGAGATAATAGGGATATGATGGCCTTGTTTAAATAGGTAGAGGTTGTTATGCCAGTCCTTGATAGAGATAATTATAAACTAAAGTTGAAATTACCTCTGCATAGGCAAGTGAAAAATATATATGTACAAAACTTGGTCCTAAAAATAAGACTGAGGTTGGTGAAGAAGAAACTTACTGAAGTCAAAGAAGCTGGAAGGAAGAGAAATATAGGTAATTTGGGATTACTTTCAAAGGTTAGTACAAACGTGAATATCTAGCGGGAAACCTCAACCCAACTTTGAATTTTTTTTTTTGGCTCAAGAGATCACAAAAGGTAAATTTTGATGAAAATTACAAAAATGCAGCAAGGGGCTTACTGCGCTTTCCATATATAAATTTTGATAATTGTGAGATAGTGAAGTTGGAAGTTTTTCAATTATGAGAGAGTTTTATGAAGGTTCCAAAATCCATTTTGATGTTTCCAACATTTCATATTTGAGGAAAAGTCACAATGTTTTCATGTTTTTGGAGGCGTTGTGAAAACATATAGTGTGTTGCGAAAGTGGGGAATAGGTCAAAGGGATGTATGCAAGCATTTTGAATCTTGTTTAGGAGGTCCAACACCATCACATGATTATTTTAAGTATACCCATTATATTCATTTTTATAGACACAAGCCACAACCATATAGAACATGGAAGCCACTTCGTTTTGTCGCGAAACTGCCTAATGTGTCGTGATTCTGGAAAACCAGCTCTATTTTGTTTCAAAATTCGAATTTTTTTACTTCTAGTAGTGGTTTTGATTATGGAAATAGGTGGGAAATTATCTTATGGATTGTGTTTAATGTTCATTGGTCAATTATCTACGCTAATGATGTTTTAAACTTGGATTGGTTGTAAGGAAATATGTTCCTATTTTTCAGTATATGCACTAGTTTTTGGATGTATCTAGTTAAAGTTGGTTTTGGTTAATGAATTTGACCATGTAGGGTAGGATATACAATATTTGATGATGTATATAGATAGATAAATCAATGTAATTTGTTATGTTGGTTTAGATTAGAGAATAAGACCTTTGTGCACTATGTTAGAAAATTTTTTACCAGTGAATGAAAGAAATAAAAGGTGATTTGCAGGGATTCACGAGTCATATTTTTTGTGGTTTTGTGCTCCTTTTATCTTGTAATTTATCTATGTGTTTACATCTCTTTAATGTGAATCTTATTTCTCGGAAAAAACCAAATGTTCAATTAAATTCATCTTTCATGATGCTATGTTTTAGTTTGCCAAGTTATCAATGTTTTTAGGTTAAATCAACGCTTTAGAATTCATCCATGGTTTGATGCTCTAATGTGTTTGTATTTCACCCTTTCTACATTCACATACTACAACAATTCGATCTAAATACACCACGAAATCTTCCTACCTTTCCCATGTGGAGAAACCCTCTATTTTTCCATCATCTCACCAGAAAAAATCAGATTTGAAAATGAGTGATCCATTCATAATGGATTTGACCCTTTTCTCATAAAAAAAAATATGAAAATCAAAACCTTTTTGAGATTAATACCTAGTGTAATATCCTATTTATTGAGAAACCCTATTGAGAGAGCCCTCTCCCGACTAGAAGGGTTAGATTCCGAACAAAAATGGTTTGTGGTTACATCTGGAATTCCTTTTTCATCCTAGGGAAATCACAGAGTGATAACATTCTGGCGATCGTACTGGGGACTCGAAAGCTAAATATTCCATGGTAAAACATTGAATTGAAAAGATTAAACCTAGTTCTTGTGGGTGAAAGTGAGTTAGGAATCATTAGGCATAAAAATTCACCAAAAATTTGTGTTTAAGCCTAGTTGTGATAATTTTTCTTGGAAATATGGCTTCTTGAAATATCCATACAAGATCACATCCACATCCTGATCCCCCTAAAGTCGTGAGTGATCCCGAGAAACTGATTAGAAATAAGAAGTTTAAAGAAAGTCAAACGACTAATAGTCCTTTGCAAAGGTATCACACTCTTCCTAAGAGCATTATAACAGTTGAGGATATTGAATTTGACTTTCCATTTGAGCATAGCCTGTTAAGATCTAAATCTAAAACCTTTGTTTCTGAAAAAATCATTAATGAATCTAAGTTAATACCACATATCCCAACAAAAAAACTTGGCATTTCAAATTTTGATAAAGACATTTTACAACAGTTTCACAAAATTGAGCTCTTGGTCAATCAGCTGCACAAGACAACTGAAAATTATCCATATTTCAACATACTGTCACTACTTCTTATGTTCCCTCATTTACTTTTCCTTTGACCCATTCTCATTGTTCTGCTTCTATTTAATCTGTTGTTTGTATTCCTCACTTTACAACAACTCAACAACTTACAGTTTCACCACCTATGCCTCCCTCATCATCAAGCACACATTAAAGGAATTTTGAGGTCTAAAATGGGTCTCCTAAGGAAATAATAAAATAATAGCTGAACCAATAAAATAATATTTATGAATTTTCAATTCACTTTTTGCACCACAATCCATGTAAGCATAGTTAAATTCAATTCAAAAGTTGTACTAAAATAAAATTAATAAACAAATTGTATTGATGTGACTATAAATAAGAATGAACTTTTCAAGAAAAGTCATTATCATTGAACAACTAATGCATTTGTCCTTTGTACTTAAATAATTAAAAATAAAAATAAAAATAAAAATTTATAAATTCTTAATTATATTATATGTCATTAATTAAAATTTATATTATTTAAATGGCATAATAACATGTAATTAATATACTCTATAAAATTAATATAATATAATAAATGTATAGGGATATGCATTATTTTTTTCAAGAAATATGAAATGACAATAATGTATTTTTATTCAAAAATTGTGCAATGAAATTTATTATCAGTACTTTACTTTGACTTTAAAATTACTTAGAGCACTACGATGGTTAACCATGAGTTTTTATCCACCATTGAGAATGTGACAAGTAAGTACCTTTAACTCAAGCAATGCCACCTCAACCATTAGGGATGATGTCATCCCCTAAAATGTGATTGGTTCTCATAAAGTGAATTTTGATTGTACATTTTCCTTAGGAGGCCCATTTTAGACCTCAAAATTCCCCTAATCACAGTAAGTACATCTGCCTCTCAGACCACAATCATGGCAGCTCGTTATGCCCCATTGGTTTCGAAAGCACCATTGAATTCTATGCCACTGAATTATGGGCATCACATACCTCTATTTGATGGAACTGGGCATACTACAACACAACAACACATAGAAAAAATGAATGATTTTGCAGACCTTGAAGAAGTTGATGATGATGATGTAAAGGTAAGGTTATTTTCTCAAAGTTTGGTAAGAGAAGTGAGGAAATGGTACAGGGGGTCGGCAACAGGCAATATTTCTGATCTTCAACAATTTCATCAAATTTTCCTTTCTTGGTGGGAGGTAAAGAAGAATCCACTTCAAATTCTTGCAGAGTATGAAAATTTGAAGAGAGCTTCGGGTGCATCAGTCCAAGATTATTCAAACAGATTCAATAATGTTTAAAATTATATCCCTACAGAAATAAAACATCCACCAAGTTTGGCCTTGCTTCGATATCCATATGGATTCGATGTTGACATAACCTATCAACTAAGAGAAATAATCCTAGATACCTTGGAATATATGCAGAATATTGCAATAAATGTAGAAGCAAATTTTTTGGCCAAGAAAGCCAAAATGCAGACTTAAAAGAGGGTGACTATTAAGGGGGAAACCTCTACATCATCTGACATTAAGTTGGACACTTTGGTAAAAAATATGGAGAAGATGATGGAAAAAATGACTTTGTCTGACATAGTTGTTGCAAGAGAACCATAAGGAGGTCCTCAAATTAGAAATCCAAATATTAGAAGACAACAAATCCAAATGAAGCAAAGGGACCCAAGAAATCAAGCAGATCAACAACATATCATACCTCCTTTCTAGGAGAACTATGCAGAAGAAGAGCAAGAGGCAGGAGAGGAACAAGAACACGATCATATTAATCTCTTTGGTGAGGAAGAAGTAGATAATATTTTATTGACAAAGGAAGAATAAGATTTGTTTCTACAATCACAACAATATGTCATGCTTGCAGAATCAAAATATTATAAAAAGGGTTATCATAATGATATTATGGTATTCCAAAAACAATACAATTTGAGGAATAGGAAATTCCCAACAAATCCTTCTAGAAAGGTCCAGGTTGGTATACCTTCTACTAGTCAGACAAAGGCTGATCCTCCCAAAGAAAATCCTCAAAATAAAGATATAACTGTTAAGGAGGTAGAGAGAACTCAATCATCTTTTAGTCTTGAGAATGAGATATCAAAGATTATAATTTTTTTTCCATTAGTTGAGTTTATGAAGAAGGATGTATATAATAGTCAAATTTTGAAGGCATTAAAGGTGGGAGAAGTGTCAGAAACGGTCAATTTAAATGATGATCACCCAGAATTAGTTTTTGGTTTAGAAGTTGAGGAGGAGTTCCTCAGGAAGGTAATGTGCCACCATTATATGTCAACCTTAATATTCATGATTTGATATTTCATAATTCCAAGTTAGATTCTGGAGATTCACACAACTTAATGCCTAAATTAATCATGGACAGGCTTGTGTTGGATATAACTAGGCCATACAAACACCTATTTTATTTTGACTCAAGCAAGGTAAAATGTCTTGTTTTGATCAAATATTTATGTGTCACTCTGATAGAAATTCCAGCCAAGAGTGTGGTTATGGATGTGGTTGTTTCTAACATCCCACCAAAGTATGGTATGCTGTTATCGAGATCGTGGGGTGCATAATTGAAGGGCTCGTTGAAAATGTACATGCCATATGCCACTATCCCGATGTTTGGACATCCAAGGAAATTGTATAGGAAAAATATCATGAAGTACATGGTAAGAAGTCAAGATAAGCCCAATAATTATCCAGTTTATTCTGTACATTCATACATGGATTCATTCATACTATACAATAGTATATGTTTGGAAGATGAATCTCAAAACAAGGACAAAAACTTAGAAAAGAAATAAGGTGTAATGTTGGAGGATAAAATAGAAGATGATGATGATTAAGAAGGCATGTGGAATCAATATTTTGATGGGGCAGTCAGTAGGAAGGAGCTGGAGCCGATGTGTGGAATATGAGTCCAAAATTAAGCAAGTCAAAGACCTATTCTTTCAAACTTGCTTTTGAATGTACCAAAAATGTTGCTAAATACGAGGCACTGATTTTGGGGCTGCAACTATTGAAAATTTCGGGAGCCAAAATGATTTCAGTCCATGGAGATTTAGAACTAATCATTAATAAAATTAAAGGTGAGTATTCATCCAAACACCCTTGAATGAGGGAATATAGAAATGTTGTTTTAGATTTTCTACAATGTTTTCCAGAATACAATTTGTTTGTGATTCCTAGATATCAAAATGTAATTGTTGAGGCATTGGCCACCTCGAAAAGTACATGTAAGATTCATTTCCATCCAAACAAGAAGTTTGAATTTGAGGTTAAACACAGGCTTACAGTCTCAGAAAATATAAGATATCGAAAAGTTTTTGATAATGACAGATAACAGGACAATTTTCTGCAATTGAAAGAAGAATTTGTGAATTTAATATTTACGGGGGAAGTAGTTTTGATAAATTTACTTGAATCATATGAGAGAGAGTTCTGATAAGCATGAATTAGACCTTGAAATTTTGCAGCTAAAAGATAATGTTATTTTGAGAGGTTTAGTCCCACTGGAGGAATTTTTTTTATTTCAATGATGTGGCTCATAAGCCTAAAATACAACCTACTTATTCCAAGGTGGAGGAATGTAATATAAGGACTGAAGAAAAACCAAAAATTATAAAACTTTCTATGTATTTAGCTTTGGAAGAGAAGAAAAAATACAATGATCTAATGAGGGAGTATTCTGATGCCTTTGCATGGGGGTATGAGGACTTGAAGGCCTATGAAAAAAGTATTATTCAACACACCATTCCTATCAAAAAATATCATAGACCTTTCAAGCAAAAGCTAAGAAGAACTAACCCTGTTTTGTTTCCCTTAATTGAGAAAGAGGTAAGAAAAGGTTTTGATGCAAATATTATTGTCCCTTTGAGATTTTCTAAGTGGTTGTCAAATTTAGTTCCAGTGAGGAAAAAGACCAGAGAGATAATACTACGTGTGTACTTTTAGAACCTCATTAAGGTCTCCCTCAAAGACAATTAACCCTTTCCAAAGATGTATCACATATTGCAACAGGTATTTGGTTATAGCAAGATTTCATTGTTTGATATATTCTCCAGGTACAACCATATTTTGGTACATTCGGATGGTCAAGACAAAAAAACCTTCACAACATCGCGGGGAACATTGATGTATGTGAAAATTCCTTTCAGACTTATGAATGTAGGGGCACATTTCATAGGGCTATGAAAATTTCTTTTGTAGATGAAAATGACATGTTCATTGTTGTTTATATTGATGACATTACTGTGTTTTCTAAATTTGATGAAGATCATTGCAACATTTGAAGATTGTCTTTGAGAAGTGCAGGAAGTATGGTATCTCTTTTAACCGAAACAAGTCCCTTTTTGGGATGGAAGGAGGTAAGATACTTGGACACATAATCTCCAGAGATGGCATCATAATTGAAGCAATCCAGAAGATTGATACCCCAAGAAATAAAAAGGAAGTGCATTATTTTATTGGTAGGATATATTTTATGAGGTGGTTTATTCCAAATCTTGCTGAAATTTTAAGGGCCATCACCAATATGTTGAGGAGAGACAGTGAGATCAAGTGGAATGATAAAGCAAAGAAGTCATTAAACGAGGTAAATTCAGCCTGAACACATGCTCATGTTTTGGCTAGTCCTGACTACACAAATATTTCATTATTTTTCCTTTTCCTCAGAGCACACTATTGCAACAATATTGATGTAGAAAAATCAAGAGGATCATGAGCAATATATAAAATTTTTTAGTATGGGTTTAAAATATGCTTCTATGAAATATAACATCATGGAAAAGCAAGATTTTTCCTTGATGAAGGTTTTGAAATATTTCAGAGTGTACATATTGCATTCTCAAATAATTGCTTTTATTCCTAGTGCTGTAGTGAAAAAAATCCTCACTCAAATTTACCCAGAAGGAAAGAGAGGTAAGTGGATGGTTGTAATTAATTTGGAGTATGCTATTGAAATTAATCCCACTAAAATTATAAAGGTTCAGGGATTATATAAAATGATGGTTGAATCAAATTTGCATGCATTGGACATCAATTTCATTGTTTCTCAAGACAATGATGAAGAAGTGGTTCAACATGTATCATAAAGGTTCATTTATTCCCCCTAGTATAGAAATATCATTTATGTTTTGCAACATTTACAAGCTCCACCTGGTTTGACAAAGACAAAGGTGGGGTTTCTTAAATTAAAGGTTGCTAAATTTTGCATTATAAATTAGTATTTATATCGGAAAGATGCAGGAGGAATATTGCTTAATTTTTTGTTAGAAGATGAGGTAGATAAGATAACAAAAGAGTTTCATAAAGGTGACTGTGGAGGGCATATTTTTTGGAAGACCACAACAAATATAATCTTGAGAGTTGGTTTCTGCTGGCCTACATTGTAACTGATGTGCACAAAAGGGTCTCTAGCTGTCATGAGTGTTAGATATTTGAAGGTAAGAAGAAACTTTTACCTTTACCTCTGAAGCCTATTTTAGTGGAGGTTCCTTTTTAGTAATGGGGATTAGACTTCATCGGGGAGATCCATCCAAGTTCATTAGCTCAACACAAATGGATTTTAACAACCACCGATTATTTCACTAAAGGGATCAAATCAGTTCCAACCAGGCATGCCACAAACTCAATTATTATCCAATTCATGGAAGGTAAAATTCTTTCTATATTTGGATGTCCTCATAAGATCATTACTAACAATACTGTTGCATTTAATCTAAAAATTTGATTGATTTCTGCAATAGATATCATATAGTGATTGGAATTTATACTACCTATTATCCACAAGGCAATGGATTGGCAACGTATTCTAAAAATAGTATATTCAATATCATAAAGAATTTGTTAAAGGAGAACAAAAAGTCTTGGCATAAGAAGTTATTCAATTCTTTATGGGAAGATAGGGTAAGTACCAAGAAATCAATTGGAATGTCACCTTTCCAATTTGTTTATGGAGTTGATGTTGTTTTTCCTACTTCGCTAGGGGTTCGAGTATTGAAATTATTATAGGAAACAAAAGTATAACCAAATGATATGCAGAGGAGGATCAATAAAATGATACAATTGTAGTAGAATAGAGAGGAGGTCTATAATAACACTCAGTTGATCCAAGACAAGATAAAGAGGATTCATGATAGGAGGAGAAAGGTTGATGATTTTAATACTGATGACCTTGTGTTGAAATGGGATGTCAGGAATGAAGAAAATGGAAAACATGGAAAATTTAACAGTTTGTGGAAGGGGCCTTATAAAATTGAAGGTTTTCATGGAATCAATGCATATCTATTGAAATATCTAATTGGGGAATTAATTGCTAGAGGGCCTGTTAATGGTAGGTTGATCAAACATTACTTCACCTAAGTCCAGTTGGTTTAAACACATCATTGTACATATCATCTTTATTTTTAGCACAACATGTGTGGGTGGCTGCCATCCAATATTAAAGCCCGAAGTGAATGCCTTGAGTTTCTAATGATTTTCTACCACATGTAATAAATTCTTATTCAGTCAAGTCAGTATTAGTTCGTTAAGAGTCAAATAAAGCACCCAATGGGAAAGGCTACTAGTCTACGGTGTTCTTGGCATCTCATAGGGAGGATGCATCCCCATTGGAGCCTATGTTAATGTCCCATGTCTAGGTATCTTGGTCATGTTAATCTTGATATGTATATAGAGTAAAAATGTAAATATTAGTCATAATCACCTGACTATTATTTATTTCATGAGGTCTAGGTCTAGATTGTCTAGATTGGGTACCATGTAAATATTTTCATTCTGTTAAGAGTCCAATGTGTAGAATCATGTTTTTTTGTTATAAAGGGCAATCATGGAAAGTATTTGGTCACTTGAAAAGTGTACAAAAATCATGTTGCAAGTAATTGGTTAATATGATTTGGTTGGTCCCATTCTAATTCATAGTTAGTAAGCCACCTAAGTCTAGGGCTAATGTGTACATCAAAGGGAATTATGAAATGGCCTTGACACATATTTGGAGGCTCTTATATGTCAGTTGGTATGTCATTTAAAAAGGACAATTTATGAGGTCGGCAGGGTATCATGGTTAGAATGAAATTCCTGTATTTTCCAAATGCATTGCGAATTCAGAAATGTGTTGCACATTCATGATGCTATTTCCAAATGACGATCAACACGATTCATTCTCGCTCTAGACCATGCTAGGTGATTATTTGAACCTGCCTCTTTATCCATGATCACTCAACCCTTCATCATTTTCATTAGATAGCTTGGGTGGTTTGTTTCATTCGCTGCGAAAGGGAGGCAGAGGCGCTGCAAGTCCACACAATGTTCAATTTCTCGCATGTCGACGTCCAAAATTCCCTCACAGGTGCAAATTCAGTTTAATCTTCATCCTATAATATTGAAAGAATTTTGAAACTTCTTTTAGAAGCTAGCATAAACCATGTATATCTTGAAAATGAGATAAAATTGTTGTCGCTATGTTTATGTAATTAGCCGTGTTTTATCCTAATTCGTTGCATTTTTCTTTCTCGGCGCTACGTTTTCATCCCGACCCGCTGCGAATCCAGAAAATGGGATATTCCCCTTTTTTCTCGTTGCTCATTTGCCTTTTTATGCTGTGTAATAATTTTCATGCAATTGTTGCCTTGGTCTAAAGATTATAACAAATATTTTTCCTCAAAATTTAAGCCCAAAGGTGTTTTAAAAGTCAATTTTGCTCTGCGCAACGTTTCTAGCCTTGTGTGTTGCGACTCTCCCTAGTCCAATTTCTCGCCAATAGATTAAAAAATTCTGATTTCTATAGGGTTTGCATGAGAAATTATGTAGTTTTGAGTCTTGATGTAATTATTGGATTGTATCTTAAAACATTGTAACAAGGTTTGGAAAGCAGAACAACTCCATTATTTCCTACAAATTGTTCATAACCTTATCCAATTCATTGCTGCAAAAGTGAAACTATGTTAACACTAGAGGAGAAAAAAACATAGGAGGAGCCATTGTACATTTTGAACCACATGAAATAACAACCATCAATGCAGATCCAACCATCAGGATGCCTTTTGAACAAGTAGGGTGTATGATATTTTGTGAAATAATTCAGGGATATCATTTTTAGTTGAAAAAGGAATTTTCTAGGGGTTTTGATGGTGTGAAAGCAAAGGTGGGAAGTCTGATATTTCCAATCTCAGCTCAATAAATAGATGAGGCCACTAAGATTCATTTTAGTGGAGACGAATGGTTCAAAGGAATGGATTTTTATTTGGTTGCTTTCAATTACTTTCTCAAGCCAAAACATAGGAAAGAGTATGGTTCACCTGTTCCAAGGATTTATTTACAAGATCATCATAGAAAATTGTTGGAGGTCATCCAAAGGTACTTTAAAAGTGAGGGGAGATTAAGTAGGGTGTATCACTAGCACATTAGGCTCTTAATGCATTTTACTGGCAAAGAAACTTTAAAACTTCTTTATTATTTTTATAGGAGTCTATGTAAGATGAATGACCAAGTGTAAACAAAAGGAAGTCAAGTTGAGGCTAGTTTATTTCATTTTGCACTAACTAAATTTCTAGTAATGAAGGAGCTTGAGGAGCAACATGGAAGGATTTCTTGGTTTCTTCAGGTTGGGCGGCACAATATTCAAAAATTCAAAGGTCTAGGAAAGACACTCCTTCAGTTGTGGTTATGGAAGTTTCACCTGTAGTAGCAAGCTCAGAGAATAAACCTTTGACTAAAATAAAATTAATTGGTAAGAAAAGTGCTAAGAAGATAAAATTTTTCCTTGAGTTAGAAAAGGTGGTAAGGGAGCCAAGAACAAGAGCTGCAACTAAGATATTACCTGTGGTTCCTCCATCATCACCTATTCAAGTTATGGAATTAGAGAGCACATAAAGAGAAGTGGAAATTGATGAAAAGGACCAAAAAATTGGGGAGTTACAATATCAGTTGGACAATTCCCATGTGATAATAGCTTACTTGTAGTAGGATAATAGGGAGCTTAGACATAAAGTGTCTCAAGAAACCATCCAACCTAGAAGAGAAGAGCCATCAAAGGAAACATTGGCACATGTTGCCAAAGGAAAAGGTAAAATGGTAATTGTTGTCGAAGAGCTGAAAGAGTCAGTTTACTATTCAAGGAGACCTAAGACTAGGTCTGTTTCCAAGTTGCAAATGCAAGAAAAGAAGACTGTTCAACCTATTCTTTTTGATGAGCAGAAGGAATTTGAGATGCTAATAGAACATCTTGAAGAAGTACAACATCAAGTAGACTGACTTGCAGAGAAAGATCATAGGGATAATATGACCTTGTTTAAAGAGGTAGAAGTTTTTATATCGGTCCTTGATAGAGCTAAGTATAAGCTGAAGTAGAACTTTCCTTTGCATAGGCAAGTGAAAAATTTGTATGTACAAAACTTGGTCCTAAAATAGGACTTAGGTTGGTGAGGAAGAAGCTTACTGAAGTCAAAGGAGTTGGAAGGAAGAGGAAGAGAGGTAAGTTGTAATTACTTGCAGAGGCTAGTACAAAGGTGAATCTCCAATAGGAAACTTCAACCTAGCTCTGAAAAGTTATTTTTGGCTCAAGATTTTATAAAAGGTAAATTTTGATGAAAATTGAAAAAAATGCAGCAAGGGGTTTGCTGTGATTTCCATATATATATTTTGAAAATTTTGGGATAGTGAAGTTGGAAATTTTTATGTTATGAGAGAGTTTTATAAAGGTTCTAGCATTCATTTTGAAGTTTCCAACATTTCACATTTGAGGAAAAGTCGCCATGTTTTCAATTTTTTGGAGGCGTTGCGAAAATAGACAGTGCATTGCGAAAGTGGGGAATAGGTCAAAGGGATGTCTGGAATCATTTTGAATCTTGTTTAGGAGGTCCAAAACCATCACATGAGTATTTGAAGCATACCCATTTTCTTCATTTTGAAAGAAATAGGCTGCAACCATATAGAGCATGGAAGCCACTTCGTTTTTCTGCGAAACCGTCTAATACGTTGCGAGTCTGGACAATCAACTCAATTTTAGTTCAAAATTCGAATTGTTTGACTTCTAGTAGTGGTTTTGATTATGTAAATAGGTGGAAAATTATCATAGGGACTGTGTTTAATGTTCATTGGTCAATATTCTAAGCTAACTATGTTTTAAACTTGGATTGGTTGTAAGGAAAATTGTTCATATTTTTCAATATATGCACTAGGTTTTTGATATATCTAGGTAAAGTTGGTTTTTGTCAAATAATTCGACCACCTAGGGTATGATTATATGATATTGAATATTTGATGATGTATAAAGATAAAAAATTCAATGCAAATGGTTATGTTGGTTGATATTAGAGAATAATACCTTTGTGCACTATATTTTTGAAAACTTTTTGCTAGTGAATGAATGAAATAGAAGGTGATTTGCAGGGATTCCTGAGTTAGAATTTTGGTGGTTTTTTGATCCTTTGATATTTTAAGTTATATATGTGTTTAAATATCTTTAATGCGCATCTTATTTCTTGGAAAAAACTAAACGTTTGATTTAGAATTCATCTTTCATGATGCTCTGTTTTAGTTTGCCAAGTTGTCAATGTTTTCAGCTTAAAGCAACACTTTAGAATTCATCCATGGTTTGATGCTAAATTCACCTCCTAAAGCAATTCAATCTAAATCCACCACCAAATCTTCTTACTTTTCCCCGGTGGAGAAACCCTCTATTTTTCCATCATCTCACTGGAAAAAATCAGATTTGAACACAACTCCATGCCCATGGATTTTCCCCTTTTCTCATCAACATGCCTCTAAAAATCAAAACCTTTTTGAGCTTACTACCTAGCATAATATCCTATTTATGGAGAAACCCTAGTGAGAGAGCCCTATCCAGGATACAAGGGCTATATTTTGTATTAAAGTGGTTTATGGTTACCTCTAGAATTCCTTTTTCGACCTAGGGAAATCACAGAGTGCTAATAATGTTGAAAGTATGGAATCTCTCTTAATCCCAAGAAGAGCGTCTTTGGTGTGTCTGAAGGGATTATACTAGGGCACAACATAGCAAAGAGTGGTATCAATATTAACCCCGAAAGGGTCAAGGCTATCACGTAGATCTTGTTTCCGGTGAACAAGAAAGCCATGCTGTCTTTCTTAGGAAAAATCAATTTCCTCAAGAAATTCATCTCTGATTACGCTCAAATAATTAAACAAATACAGAAGATGATTAAGTGATGTAGTATACAAATGGGAAAAATGAGAGAAATATGCTTTCGCTCAGATCAAATAGGATATCGCCAATGCACTCGCACTATTCAGTTGAGAATATGGAAAATATTTCCTGTTCTACATGTTTGATTTATATTTATCAATTGCGGCCGTATTGACTCAGAAGGACAATGAAGGAAATAAAAGGCCTATTTATTTTATGAGTGCTAGTATACAAGGGCCATAATTAAACTATCATGCCATTGAAAAATAAGCATATGCAATATATAAGCGAGTGAATTATTTTAGGCCTTATTTACTTAAAGCACATACAACTGTATTTGTACCTCATCTTGCAACGAGAACCTTGCTCGTACAACAAGAGATGGGTAGGGATAACTGGATGAAGTGTCTTCAAGGATATGATATGGAATTCAAATTAGTTCATACTGTAAAGGGTCATGGTCTATGCAGATTAGCAGCCGAATATAAGGATGCTCCCGAACAAGATATTTCAGGATGGGAGTAGGAGATAGAAATGCACAATTTTGATCATGTTCCTGAGTCCACGTCCACAACACCTTGGTACACAAATCTATTATAGTTTTTGGAACATGGAACCTTTCCCTTGCACTTATCAAGCAAAGAGAAAAGGGAAATTCCTTTAAAGGCTTTATCATATCAATTCGTCCACAAAGTGTTTTTTCGGAAGTACCACAATGGAGTTTTTCTAAGGTTCCTTGAGCCTCAAGATATAAAGGAGGTACTAAAGGACTTACACAATGAAACGAAAGGTGGCCACTATGTGGGCGACACCACAACACATAAAGTTATGAATGCTGGTTATTATTGGCCTACTCTTTTCAAAGATGCGCATGCCTATTTCCATAAGTGCCAAGCTTGTTAGAAATGCATCAATCGTGATCAAAGGTCAACCGCCCCATTTCTACCAGTAGCAGTCGAAGAACCATTTCAATAGTGGGGCTTGATGTTATTGGGGAGATTTTACCACACACATCAAAGCAACACTAGTATATCCTCAGAGTGACAAATTACTTCACACGGTGGTTAAAGGTAGTTCCTATCAGACAAGAAAATGACTAGGAAGTCATTCATTTTTTGCAAAAAAATATCATAACTAGTTTTGGCGTTCCTACATCATTTATCTTTGATAATGAAACATAATTTTCATTAGTAAGACTTTAGGAATTATCATTGGAAAATGGGATTGTTTTAAAACATGCTTATAATTACTATCCCCAAGTAAATGGTCTAGCTAAATAAACAAATAAAAACTTTATTCACATAATAAAAAATACCATTTTCTTTGAACAAAAGAATTGACATACTTCTTTGAATAATTCTCTATGGCCAATTGTGTAACCCCAAATCCGTACTTGAAAACATCACCCTATTTTCTAGTGTATGGAAAGAAGTTATCTTTCCCCTGAACATGTACCTTCCAGTCTTGCAACTCTCCCAAGGGTCACAAGGAAAACCTTACCTACTGGTTCAAAGCAAGATAGACACTTTACTAAAACTCGAGGAAGAGAGGCTCAAAGCCAAATACCGCTTTGTCATAGATAAAAATCGTGTAAAGCACTAGTTTGAAAAAAAATACGCGGGGGAAATGAGCTTTAATGTGGGTGACCTAGTTCTGAAATGGGATAAACCCCATGAAGATAAAGGTAAACACACTAAGTTCCACCCATTTTGGATTGAAACATTCACAATTGAAGAGAGGATCAACCACAATGCTTTCAAGCTGAAATATTTGGATGGGAGGATTGACCCCCTTCCCATAAATAACCGAGACCTTAAGCATTATTTCTAGTAGCAGCTATGAAGTGCACTTCCTATACATATTGTTTTGTGTTTTCTTTTAATTTTGTCCCAACCATTTGTGTGTCCATTGTCGAATCATGTTGTGTCATGTCTTATCATTGGTAATTGTAGATAAATAAGACCTATGTGTAAAATACAAGGCCCAAAGAATTTGTAGTGTAATCAAAGAGAAGCATGACAAAGACAATGCGTTGATTTCTGATTATTCTCCTTCTTTGTTTGGGAAAATGCCATAGGTTGAGGAAAGCTTGAATGGAAAATGTGATTTGTCCAATAGAAGAACCTTATGGGAACCTATTAGATATGCGTTGATGCTAGCACCTAAACTGCTCAACTTGGCTTATGTCTACTTTTGTTTTAACATTTGTCCAATCTAATAGAGAAGGAATAAGGGGAAAATTCAAAGTGAGAAAACCTAAATCATAGGTATTAAAAAACTTCTCTGAAGGGGAAACCTCCTCTTCTCTTAATAAGGCAGGATCCCTCTTCCTCTTGTTGAAAATAATAAGTGTTTATGCACAATTCTATTAAATAAATAAATAAAGGGGTGAAAGAAGAGAAAGGATTCTTGCGCAGGGAGGTGAAGCAAGCGACTTCACCAGGGTGATTTCTAGGCTCGCTGGTAGTGAAGAATCATTTGTGCTATCGAAGTGACTCGTCGGGGTGTTGTCCAGGCCCGCTGGTAGCAGAGTAACACAAAGATAAAAAATCTATACTCTAAAAATTGTAAATTCTTCGCGCACATTACCCTTTCATGAATTGAATAGATTGTGATACAATGTATCTTTGTGTGAGTTATACCAAGTAGAGGATAAAGAATATGTTATGTATGAAACTGGGTTGAAAAGGGGAACTTGGGGAAATCAATACTTCCTAAAGGTATGAACCTTAACTGAAAGATAATTCTTAAACAAATAATCTGAAGTTCATATAGTGTGTCACTGCTACAACACCCTCCAAAATTTCACTACATTCTAATTTTGGAGCCTACTATATGGTCGTATTAAGTGTCACCTTGGTCATAAAGTGTTGTTTTGTGTTGTTTCATATTTCTTAAGTTTTCTTGAGGGTTCTCAAGTGTCATAGCATTGATTAGAACATATCTTTATGTGTTTCATGGTCATAACACCTTTGCTGTTTTAAAATGACACTTTCGGGTCGCAGTCACACATACTTCATCGTTTATACTTGGGGAATGTGCATTAAGTGGAGATTTTATGTATATTCATTGTTGATCAAACTTTTCTAAGTTTTATTGATGATTTAGTATGTGTCGCACATAGTTTTATGTCTAGAAAACATCTTTGTCACCCCTTAGCTTATCATCCAGACTTAGAAAAATTTCGATTAAAAAAAAATCCCATTAAGGCTAAGAGTGCATGAGTGCACTCCAAATACTTGATGGGATATCCTTCACTATTTAGAAGTGTGCCCTGTGCCCTCCTTGATAGATGGGTGCACTTCAAAAGCACGAATCCCCTTCCCTGTTCTGAACTGTGCCCTCAAATGACTATGTATTCCCTTAGTGTACTCCTTCGAATGAAAGAAGTGCACTCTCATTTGACACATTAGCTCATCCTGAAGACATGAAGCTCAATAATTTATCCTTCCCTTTTGTGCCATGCACCCTCCCGACCTAACTTGAGCACACTATCATGATCTGAAGGCATGAAGACTCAACCTTCAACCTTTAAGAGTGTGTCTTGCACCCTTCCTGAGGTCTCCTAGGCGCATGAGCTCATCCTGAAGACATGAAGCCTCAACCTTTAGGAGTGTGCCCCAGGACCTACCTCTATCCCTTGGGAGTATAACACTCTTGGGAAGTCCAAAGCCCTACCCTTCATCCTTCTGACTTGTGACATGCACTCACCTTGATTTATTTCTTCCTTAGGGCGCATGAGCACATGTCGAAACCTTGAAGCTCCTCCTCCTCCGTCCTTCAACCTTTCATAGTATGCCCTTGCGTCCTGAAGCTCCATTGAAAATTTTAAGCGCACCGAAAGGGAGCAAACAAGAAAATATGCATAAAACATGGTAGAGTAGGGTATTTTTAAACTGATAGTTGCTCATCATTAGTGATTGCAGAAACAAGTATTCCAGGGACCTCATGGTGATCCCCTTGAATGTTGATAGGTACAACAATGTCAAAACTACCTTAGTCCTGTGAAGGTATAACCAATCCATGCAAAAAATAATGTTGTATGATCCCAATAAAAGCACATTCAGATGTGCTCATGTAGGCATACCATTCAACTGAAATTCATAAGATCTCACCCAATGGTGAACTCTCTTCTTGGTCCCTGTAGCCAATTGCACCATCCAATATTTTTCTGCACTTATTTATTCTGTTAACACTCCACCAGATCTCTAAGGCCGAGAAAGAGTCCAAACAAAGGTAACCACAGACCAATATTCTAGCTTGGTAGATAGCCCTACCAAACCGAAGAGGGATCTCTCCATAAAGTCACATCCAATAGGGCTGGATGAATTAAGATTTTAGGCTAGGTATGAGTACATGGGTTTGTTTGTTTGAATTGGTTTGCTGGATGGGTGAATTAGGTCAAAGAGGCTAGGTCAGAGAAAATAAAATTAGGATTGCAGTCCATTCAATGGGGCAAGGTAGGTAGGAAGGCTAACACTTTAGGGTTTCAGGGTGAGATGGATCAAAATGATGAGGTGCTAGAAATATCAAGACAATGCATGTATTCTTTCTAAACTGAAGAAAATGAACAAATTATGAAGATTTTCCCAAAACAGAGTATGAGAGACGTATTATGCTTATCAACTTGAAAATCAACATATAATAGAGATGAAATGGATCATGAAGACAAAAAATTCATACATATGTAACAGAAGAATAAACTATGCTAAATTTCCATACCACAAGTATCTCAAATAAATAGCTGCAACTCTTTCATTAAATTCCTGCCAAACACTGATTACATTAGAGTCGCCGATCAATGAAAAAACATACAATTTGTGAAATGAGTCAAGAAGTGAAAGATATAGACATAAAACAACCTCTCCCAACCTCAGGGGTCGAATCCATAAGTTGAGGATTTTTTCCACCTAAAACTGAACTGCATACCTAGAGTGTAGGGAGGTCAAACTGACTCAACCCTCACTTTTTGGAAACTGATTCATTAGATCTCATCAAGAGTTTTCACCTAATGTATTTACCCCTAGGTAAGTGTAAAAACATGATTATTACATTTACATCCTTGAATTACATTGGTAAAAAATTCATTTTCCAAGGTGAAACTGAAAAAACTGAGAAAATTTACAAATTTCAGGAAACTCAGAATTTTGGTAAAAAGTGCAACGCCAGTGTAAAAACCACAACACCAACTTCAACTCCAATTTTGAAGGGGTTCCTGGTGTCCCAATTGATCTCAGGATAGCTCATTGGAAAACCTACCTTGTCTAGCTTCCAAATTTGTGCTTAGTTTAAAAAATGGTGATGATTTGACCTTCCAAAACTTCATTCTCCCAAGACTGGTCAAAAACACAGCGGTAGCCTAAAAAACAGGGCATATACATGTTTTTGAGATATTTTTTGACTTTTTGACTAACCAGTTGGCCCCAAAAAACTTTGAAAAGTAGCTACAGTGACTATATTTGGCCTTCTGAATCCAATGGTGCCTTCATTTTTGGCATTGTAGGTCCCTAGAAAAAGTGCAGTTCCTAGGGCAGTGCGCTTTTAACAGTGCCACTGTGCAAAACTGTCAAAATGTGCAAAAATCTAAATTTTTTCAAAATTTCCCAAAATTTCTTGAAAATTGTGCTATGGAGGCCTGATGCAGTATGCTAAGCAATGAGGGATGCCTCTGAAAGAATTTCAAGCTTGTCTCCCTCCTTTCTCTTGGTTAGGGTTTGCTTGTGTTTTTCCTGCAATTGCCCAAGTTTGATGCTAGAAACATTGTTCCTTGTGATGTACCTGTTTGACAAGTTCGTGAGCATCTTGTTGTCCTTGTTTGACTTTTGGAGGATTTTCTCAAGATGTATGTTGACCATTCCAAGCCATGTTTCTCTGTCATCCTCAACCTCAGAAATATTTTCCTCAAAAGTCAGCTTTTCATCTTCAATTCTTTGCTGCTATAAAGCCCTTTTAAGACCTCTTGTTTTTGGTCTTTTTCTACTGCTTTGGGTGTCATTCAGGTCAGGGTCATTAGGTGGCATTATAAATTTTCCTCTCTTTTTTTTAAGCAGCTCTAGCTCCATGGGAATTTTCTTGTCCTTCAGCTGCTTATTCTCCTGCTCAAGAAAATAAATGAAAAACTTATATCTCTCTAAGTTAGTCTGAAGCTCTCTAATTTGGGCATCCTTCTCTTTGACAATCAAACTGGAAACCTCATGATCATCCTACTCATCCAAGTCAACAAGGTCAAAATCTACTTCCCCATCATGAGGATCCACATCCTCTTGCATGGCTTCCTCATGCTCATTTGCTTCTGTCATACTTTTATTTCCCTTCTGTACCTTCTTTGCTGATGAAGAAGGCAAGGTCCCTTCCAATTTCCTTGGATAAAACACTTGCCTATACCCTCTATGATATGTTCTAGCCAATGCGCCCATTTAAGCCCTTTTAGGCTTGCTGAACATAGCTCTGCTAAGTGACCCAGTCTGACTCTGAAATGGTGATGATGGTGGTGAAATGGGTTTAGTAGGTTGAGCTGATGAAGGATTAGGTGCTGTGGGCTAAGATGGAGGAGGCTTATCTTCAACATTTTGATCAGTAGGATGAGGTGAAGAATGCATATCTTCAGCATGCTGAGCTTGTGGTGCTGTGAAGATATCATTGGCAATGAAGGTGTCCCATGAAATATGCAATTGGTTGAGGTGATGGAGGACAATGATCTTTATGAGGGAGTGATGAAATAGGTTGTTCATCTGCTAGTCATAATCTCTCTTTATACAATGTATGCCATTTTGTCCATGCTCCTGAACAGATAGTATGGGATATTAAGCAATTTGACTCTTGTGAAGTGCATAAGCAGTCTAATATGATGTATAAATTTTGGAGAACCTTCCTTCACAAGAGAAGTACTTCATGATGATCTTCATCATGGGGGTATACCTATCAAGAAGGTGGCTGAAAGGAAAAACTCTCCTTCTATCACTTTTGTACCTTGGCTTGATGAATGGTTCATAATATTGATCATCCAAGTCTTTGGATTTAAACCACCTCTCACCCATGTTTGGAATCCATGTGACAACAACAATGATATATGTAGATACAGTGAAGGTTACACCTGCAAGGGTCACCTGATTGTATTTGAGGTTTGAAATGAAAAGTTTGCTCATAATAGGATGGTGTTGAACTATTTCAATCATATTGTATAAATCAAGGCAACCAAAATATTGAAAGCAAGAAATTTCCATTGGTGAAGCCATCAGTTCTCTGGTGTTGGTGGGCTCAAGCTTTAGGATTTTTCCTCCCTTATGTGGCCTTCTCTATTGTCTATCCTCTTCTTCCATTATATCTTCCTCTTCCTATGTATCCTCCTCTTCCTCTATGTAATCTCTAACTTCTTCCATGGTGTTTTTACTATAGAAACCCTAGGGTTGAGGAAATAGGAGTGGGGATAAGTCTAGGGAGTGAGGATAGGTCTAGGAAAAATTACGGATATGGGGGAAGGGGTTCTTGAACTTAGGGAAGTGATAAGGGATAAAAATTTCTAAGGGATTGGGAATTATATTTTTATTACAGGGTTGATAGGGCTGCCTAGGAAATTGAGATGCCTAGGACTTAGGGTTTAGGGGAAAAGGAATTTAGGGAAATGGATATAGTGTTTTAGGGGTAGTGATGGGGTTTATAATGATGTAGGAAGGGAATTCAGGGTTTATTGGCATCAAATTGGGAATGAGGAAGTGAGACTAGGGTTTTAAGCTATACAAACTGTCAATTTTTTATGAAAACTCAAACACCATGAAAATGCTCTTTAGGAATGCAAGGAAGAGGCAAAACATGTATTACTTACTTGATAAGAGGTGATAATAATGTTTACTGGAGTTTAGAAGAAACTTGGGTTAGTTTTGGAGCTTGTTGTGCACATTGGGAAAAAGTGTAGCGCCTTACCCAGAAGCGCAGCACCCTTCAACAAAAAATGCAGCACCGACTTCCAAAAGCGTAGCGCCAGTTCAAAAAGCACAACACCACCCTCCAGAAGCGCAGCACCACCAAAAATTCAAACTTTGACCTTGAAAATTGATTTTTTGAGCTGAGGGAGTGCGAGCTCGATGTTTGAAATGGAAAATGAGCTTGTTCTTTGCCTTATGGTGGTTTTTATACATTGATGAATTTGATGTTTGGGCCTTGGGACCCACTTTCTCTTTTCTTCTTTCACTTTACACTTAGAAACTTTACCCTTTTCTCTTTTTGACTTCTTTATTTACACATTGACGATTTGAAGATTGAGAACTCTTTTCATTTGAATTTGATGCTTTGTTGGCATGTGGAAATCTGAGTTAGCAGCTTAGAAATCATGAACTTATTACAAATTGAGTGACATGAAATTACATAATGAAAATAAAAATTACATCTTGAAATAAAAAATTACATCTTACAGGTCATCTTTACATGGTAAAGAGAGTTTATTTGATCACTTTCTTACTTGCTGCTCTTATGCAATGGAGATGGTTTATTATTGGACATTGAAAAACCTTAGAAACCTAATGAGACCTTGAAAAACCCTAAAGAACTAATGAGAACCATGACTGAATGAAATTCATGGTGACATGACTGAACAATCGATAAAAACTCGTGAATGATGGTCATTCAGAAAATTATGAAAATGAGACAACAAGTAATGCAAATTTAGGAAAAAGTGAAATTTTTTGATTTAGGGCTACCATGAGTGAGTAAATTTTGGAATGATGGCCTAGTGAAATGACAAAATTTCTGACTGAGACCCTAATATGATATGAAAAGAGGATTTTTTATCACTGATGGCAGGATGCAAATACTAACACTAACATATTCAATACACACTTATCCACCAAGTAAAGAATAACATAACCATAATTATATCCAGGATCAATCAAAATAGAAACAAATTAATCAAAAATCTTATCTCCCATCTCGATAATAGATGCTTGATGATCAACCTGCCTATTATCCAATGTTGCATAAATATGAGGAATGCTCTGTCCAACATACCCAACTAATTTTTCCACCTGAGCACTTTAAATCTAAGGTTTTCCACCCTGATGTTATGAAAAATCTCTCCTGCGATGATCCTTTCCATCAACCTTGTTCTTCTCCTTAGACTCAAATACCTATCCCATGTCAACTTAATTGAACTTCTTGTATGGAATTGAATTCTCCATGTTACCTGCATCTTGAGGTATTCCTCACTTCTTATCCCACTTTCCTTCAGTCTTGTCATTACCTTTCCAACCCTGCTTAGGTTTTGACTTATGCGTGGATTGCTCATAAAAATTCTTCAACTTCTCACTTACTTCCTCCAATGACCGAGGCTCATCATTCTCAATCCAATCTTTAAATATTAATGGCAATCCACTAACAAATATTTGAACCTTCATGTTCTCATCCTTAAGATCTCGCACATACCTCAACAACTCCAGAAACTTAGTCGTATATTATTCGTGTGTCATACATCCTATCTTCAACTCGTAGAACTCCTTAGCCTTACCATCATAATATCTCTATGATAAGTATTTCTTCCTGAAAAGCCTCTTGAATTCATGCTAACTCAACTCCTCTGTCTTGATACCGATGACACGCTTCACATCTTCCCACCAGATCTCCACTTTCCCTTTGAGACTGAAAAATAACTATCATGTTCTTTGTATAATCATGAAAATCAAAGAACTAATTCATTGCAAGAAACCACGCTTTTCCATCTTCTGGTTTCTTCAACTCTCCATCAAAGGTAAGATGCTTGGATTTCTTGAACTCATCCAACAAGCACTTCTTCTCACTCTTCCTGTAAGGATGATAATGATGATGACGATATTGTATCTTTGATCTAGAAACTAGAATATAATCCATAACCACTATCTCTCATGTCAGGTGTATCCATCCATCTACCACCTCTAACTGTGTCATCCATGTCCGACTTGAGCGCTCCATGCTACCTGCTACCATATGCCCCATTTTTCCTTTCCTCCTATTCATAAATGATATATGGTTTTCCATGTCTCCGCAAATCTGATAAACTATGAAGGATCACTGCATTGACCTCTACTTCCTTTTCCTAAGCTCTTGAAATCCTTTCCTGTGACTGAATGATCTTGTCATTATCTGCTTTGCAACTTATTATTTCTACCTTTAAAATTCTCAAGGTATTTTATGTGTCAGGAGAGTACTCATATCTTTTTTTCTCATCTGATCTATAAGGAGAGTCATGTGAATTGTAATCCACCATCTTGTTTTTCATCTTTGATATTCTTCCTACAAACATACCATGTCAGAAAAATCAAATATGAACATGATCAAACATACCTTAGTGAAGTTTAGGGGGGGCTATCTCATTTTCACAATCAATCCAGATTAGCACAACATATATATATAATGAAATCAACGCATCAATTTTCTCAACATCAACACCATAGCAACACAACACCACAACAATGACCATCACAATTATTTCATAAATAACATATCAAAAAGAAAAATGCATGCATAACAACCAAACCTAATCCATCCAGTTCAAGTGTTTGAACCTAGAAGCTCTGATACCAACATGTAACCACCTCACCCCATATTTACCCACTTTAACCTACTCACTAGGGTAAACAGAAAGATGAGAGTGACTATGTGAGAACCGATTTCCAAGATGCATTTATGGTAAATTGGGTCCATATGTCTGGAACTAGATGCAACCACCGAGTGACACATGATCACATTGTAATCAGCCCAACCTGACCCAACGATATTTCTTTTCAGCTTCGTCTCCTTAAATTTAACAAAACATTCTATTTTTGGCAGTTTTTTTCGGGTTCTAAACTTTTGAGGCCGTTTTGAGGGCCTAAAAGAATTTTTCAAGGAAAATGGAGAGAATAATAGTTGAAAACCTAGTTATTGGTTTGTTTTTTTCCTCTTCATGGAGATCTTCGAAACGAGGTATTATGATATGCAAACAAAGATCGTATGTCAATGTTATGACCTTAGGAAGTTAGAGGTCCAAATTACTCCTTTATACAAACACTTTGCGTACATAGTACATATAGGTTAAAAATACATATATTTTCATTAATTCAATAAGCTCACCAAAGAATCACCACTTATTAGTCCATACATTCATTAACTGATCAATAACTAAAAAATTCATGACAAGAACCATATAATATACACATCATATGAACAACACATAACCATAAAATAACCAACATATAAACCATGGAAATCCAACCATAATATCACCAACATAATGCCAACAATCACTAGTACAAAATGGCTAATTAGTTACTAAAAAAACGACTAAAATTTGCATATAAACAACTATTTTTCGGTCAGTGACCAATAGTATCTAATTTACAATATCTTATAACATAACCAAATTTTAGTCATTGATTTAGTCATTAATTGCCACAATTAATGACCAAATATACAACAAAATATATTACTGAATGATCACTCGAGAAAACCAATTAATGACCAAAATATTGGTCGTGTTTTAAGATACTGTAAATTGGCTACTAATAGTCACATATATGAAAAATTTAGTCATCATTTGAAACCAATTAATGAATAAAGAAATATGAATAAATTTTGGTCGTGTTATAAGATACTCTAAATTAGCTAATAATAGTCATATATATGCAAATTTTAGTCATCGTTTGAAACCAATTAATGATCAAAGAAATATGACTAAATTTTGGTCGTGCTATACGGTACTGTAAATTAGCTACTAATATTCGTATATATGCAAAATTTAGTCGTCATTTGTAATAAAAAAATTATCATTTGTAGTACTCATTTATCTTTTTTTGGTAGTTTCATATTCATTATATTAATGATTACTTTAGAAGTTTATATTTAGTTCATTTACTTTCATTAATAATTATTATAAGAAACTAATTTAGTCGTATATTCATTTTATCTGTGTTCATTAATAAACATAAAATATTAATTTAGTCGTTTTATATTGATTTTATTTTTTCATTATTAATCAACAGAAAATGATTAGTATGATTTTGCAACTAAATTAAAAAAAAAAAAACTGGCATACAATGTACATGTTCATCTAATATGAAAACAAAAAGTTACATATGTTAATTACAATACTAAATAATATCAAGTGCAACTATAAATAATTTCAACCACATAAATTGTATTATATAAAATATCAAGTATTACAATATGAGTTTCCAACTTAATATTGGTTGGAGTAAAATTTACACATGAAATATTGTTTCATCACTTCAAAACATTATCATTGTGTTGCCAAGGCATTGCAGGTGAATTCACCAACTCTGAATAATTGACCATCAATCTCTATGTGTGCCTCTTATGTGAGATATTGACTTTACAGGTACCACTAGACCAATTCTCTTCTCTCTCTCTCTTTAATTTGGATTTTGTCGCTTTAGTGTTATTCTTCTCCCCTTTCTTCAATTCTTGCTTCTAATTACCATCAATACTGAGTTCCTTTTTTGAAAAAGAAAGAAGATACAATGCAGAGTATAAGACATGAAATATGATGAACGCTGGAATATAAAATAAATATAAAGGATTTATACGATATATACCTCAACATCATCAATATTGTCAATGCTATTTTTCCCCATAAAAGCAAGAAACTCGAACTAGTTTTCTTCAGTTGGGCAATAATGGCTTCTATGTGGAAAAATTACCTGTATAAACCAACCAAATAAAATGTCACCATAGAAAATAACACTTTATTAAAATTAGTATTTAACATTCAAGGAAATATTAGGCACAATCATGCCAACTAAATTACATGCTAAAAATATCAAGTTGTAGATTACTTATAAAATGTGGGAGTGCAAACAAAAATCCTAGGAAATGCCAAGGCTAATTCTAGAATAAAAGGAAATGAAGTAAAAAGTATACAATAATAGGATAGCCTCGTATACATGTATATAACTAGATAATGTAGAATGCTAAGTGAATAAATCCATGGCTAGAGGTTGATGATGTCAATAATGGCTAAGTATGATGATAATTTCTTCAGATAAGAACTACTGTTTCGGTCCATTATCACATATGAATACGCCAACTAGTCTATATCAAATTATTAATGTTTTGCTTATATTTATGAATCACTACAATATAAGTGAATAAATTGAAAAGAAAATTCCCTTCCCATTGTGTTCCTCACCCATGGTACAATATATTAGCTATGATTTGGAGCAAATTTACAACATCAAAATATTTAGCAATCATCACTAGTAATCCCTCAAAAAAGGTTTATTTTGGAATGTAACTTCAAGATTCGATTTGCTATATGATTCTTGAATCGAAAATCCACACTGAATTCCAACACCAAACTTCAAATTTGAGGGAACACTTGTGGCCATTCTCAATCACTCAAACTCAAAACATTAGTGATAATTATAATGAAAATATAAAATAAGAGTAGTTTTGATATGTTTTGCATATTTACATGCAAATCACCAATATTTTTCCCATAGTTACCATACTTGTAATTTTCGAGATATAACACATTGATTGATATTTTACAACAAATACTTGATTAAATACAAATAAGAATTTAACATATTACAACAATACCACCAATGTTTGATCCTCAATTACACTACAAGAAAAAAGGACATTGGTGAGGGTCGAAAAATGTCACCATAAGCTCATTGGTGATAGTCAAAAGAGCCTTCGTCACCAAAAATTGAACGTCACCAAAGGTGGCATCACCAAAATTATAGGTGTTGTGGTGAGATTCAAGGTCCATCACCAATAATGGTTTATAATGACGGATAGTGACCATCACCATTTGATATGAGAAATGGTGATGGAACTTAACCTCCGTCGCCAAAAAAGTGAACATCACCAAAAGTATAAGTGTTGTGGTGACATTCAAGGTCCATCACGGATAATGATTATAATGACGGATAATGACTGTCATCATTTCATATGAACAACATCGATTTATGGTGATGGACCTTTCGTGGTCATCACTATTGATGCATATATATGGTGAAATTCATTTATCGTCACCATTTCATATTTTTGTGAGGGTCGAAAAATGTCACCATCAACTCATTGGGGATGGTAAAAAGAGTATCTCCCACTAAAATTGATCGTCTCCATTCCATATAAATATCAGGACACAATGGAATCAAACCACCAACCTTCTGCTTGTAAATCAGGTGCTGTTCCATTGAGCTAACACCCTTTAAAGAATTAGACTTTAAAAAAATATACCTTGAAACTTTATAAATTGTAGATTTTACAACTTTCAATAAATTATAGAACTTTGTGAAGTCTTGGAAAATATTTTACTAAACAAGAAAAATAGGATCGAAGTTTGCACCTAATGGTTATGGAAGTTATGAAAAGTGGGTGGAGGGAAAAATAGTCATGTATAAGATACTCAATATGTTTAGTTAAATACTCAATTAGAAGTGAAACTTTAAAGAAATTGATAGCCTATAAATGACCTACAATTATCAAATATAAAATCTGCAATTACATTAAAGATTGATTTCTCACCTTGTGAATCATGTAAATATGTTGTGATGACATAAAAATCTACCTCTAAAAGATTGATTTGCATTCCAAAAAGCAAAAAATAATGAGTATATATGATGCAATTATGAATAATGAGCTACATGCTTGAATCCTATTGGATATGGGGTATAGAAAACTAGTTGGGAGTGGTTCTTGTTATTAATTAACTAAAGATGTAAAAATACAACAATCAATAACAATGATCCTGAAACGTAACCACTAAAAAAATGTTAAAAATTGTAAGTACAAAGTTTGGCTAATATATGTTACACCAACAAAATATCAAAGGGGCATTTAGACACTTCAAAATCCACACCAAGCATGAGTATCCAAAGATGTAATTGTATGAATACAAGGAAAGCATTGTCTACCTCTCAATGATAACTATGTACTCCCATAAGTACTTCAACTAGCAAAGGGGTGTGAAGACAAGTACCTCAAAGCAAAAAAAGCTATACATTACAAAAACACACTTCATCCCCCCTCTACCTTTATAAACTAGGTCTAGGGGAATAAACAAAATACCCATAAGGAATAGGATTAGAGTGAGAAAAATAAATATGATAATAAAAAAATAGCCAACAACGAAAATCTACTAATTTGAAAATGTTTAAAGTACATTAAACAAATATGGCATCCATAGTAAATTAAAGTGACATTGGTCAATTGTCAACTATCCATAGTGCCACCAATTTGATGAACTGTGATAGGAGATTTTCCCATTAATGGAATAACATGTTTAAATATCACACTGTTTGTTGATAACCATTGTCTTTTATTGACAACCATGCATAGTTCTAGCGCATAACTGCAAAACATGGACAAAAAAGTGAGCATAAATTCTAGAAGCCCAATCTACCTTAATGGAGAAAAACAAGAAATCAAAACTTACGCACAATGTACCAACCTTTGAAATGATAGAAACATGAAAGAAAATGTCATGATAATTCTCATCAAGGACAAATAAAATCATATCACCTGCAACAATGAATTTATAAACCTTTTTTCATAAAATGGTGTTATTACACTAACTATAGTTGGTTGGCAAAATCAAGTCAAGGATATATATAGTTGGTTGGAAAAAATTCATCCTTGAGGAAACCAAGCCTATAATCAAAAAATTAACCATTAGAGAGTACCATTTATATATGGGTTTTGTCAAGTGGTGGGTCACTTGCACTTAGTCTAATATTTGAAGGAATAAAAAACCAATTGAGGGTACACAATTGTTTTTTATTTAACTATATTAAATAGATCATCCAGTAACTTAAATAATTTCCTACATCCAAACCATGTATCTTTGCCAATATTTCTTGAACCTTAAAATCATCAAGAAAATAAGCCACTATGATCAGACAAGAATTTTTTGAAGAACCTACCTCATTGGGGGTATAAAGGGGAAACCAGTGTTGCATAAAAATACCATTATTCTTGAAGAACCTTGGACCCCCATTTTACTCATTGAAGATAATCCTGTAGTTGAAATTCAAAGGTGAAAATTCCTTTCCCTTTATGTTCAAAGAGAAATTTTCCCTTTACAACTCTTTTTTGAGGTAGACTTGCATCTCATCATTCCATCACATAAGGCGGAAATGCCACTCCATTGAACTTTCCAATTAATGTTCTTGCATGTGCATACATGCAAATAGTATCTCCTCAACCGAGACCTCCAACATGATTAACACACTAAGGTCATATATTTTCCTAGGGAGACTTGATAGCTTATTCAAGTTGATACAAGATTGGTTTAGAGGGGTCATATGAGACCGAAATGGATCTTTTATTGGAAACTTTCTAGAAGAAAATAATTCCTTCAAGGCTTGGCAATATTGACCTATTTTTTCAAGTAATCCCAATTCTTGTTGTCTATTACAGATCTGCACCTGCTAGCATGCACCTACCTCCTAAATAGATCTATTAGTATGATGAGTTGATTAGACAAAGAAAACTAAGCTGAAAATAAAGAATTAAATACTAATCCATATCCCCCCCAGCCCCCACCCAGTCACATAGAAAAACTAAAGCATAAGAAAAACATAAACAACCATGTGCCACATATCTATGGTTCTACCTTATAATTTTATATATTGAATTTAACTTGAAGGCATATTTAAAAAACCTTTGAGATATTATATATTATGCGTTGAGAAAACTTGTTGAACAACTTCTAGACAATATACTGTTAGCTTCACTCTCATGTGAGAAAAAACAATTATAAATCCAAAATAATTAAATTAATTAAATCATGAAAATTAGGAATTTATTACTAATTTTCTAGATCGAGTTTGTTCCTCTCAATTAGGAGTCAATGTAGGCCTAGAGATTCTCTCCACCTAACTAGGTTCCTAGATTGGTGTATGGTTGGGATTTTTCCTCAACTAAAGTGTCCAAGATAGATGCACTATCTTGAGACATATTCTCCTCTTGTATCTATATTTGTATTATACCATTGATTTAATAATGAGAATATGTGAGGAGTACAACAAGGCTGAGGCATTTTTCGCCATGTTTGTTTTTCTATGTCTCTGGTATGTTTTTATGATTATTAATTTTGGTTAAATTCTACATGTGTTATCAGAGCTAGAATGAAACTCTTTCACAATAGATGAGTCTGTAAGACGAGAAAATGACACAACCTTTGGAATAAGGGATCCTTGGCTTGAGAATATTTGTCCATTAAATCTGTGAGATGCTGATCTGGAGAATGCTTCAGCAAGCACCACAGCTGATGAAGTTCGACCCTGCTCGTACTTAACAGGTACATGAGAGGATTTTTCTAATAGAGATGAAGATAAACTTCTCTGCGGTCCACCATTAAAACTTGCAGAATCAGTTGACTTATGCCATATATCCTGTTTATCCAGGTCCTGCCACCGTTCTAGCTTGTATTTATCCTTACCATGTGGATTGCGCCAATTCTCAGTTCTCCTAAAATTTCTTTGGAGTTCTTGTTTCTCCATATCTACCCAGTAATCCTTCTTTTCTGGGTCAGTCCACTCACAACGACTCGATTCTAGTCTCTCCGAAGGTCTATTACTTGTCTTCCTAATCACAACAACAGCTGGATCCACACTACCACTAGTAAAAAATGATGAAATTAGTGACTAGGTGACTAAAAATGTTAGTCACTGCAATTATTTCAAGTGAAATACTACTAAATTTGAGCAATTTTAAGTGATGGAACTAAAAATGACTAACTTAAATGACTAATTTAGTCTAGGAATAAAATATACGACTAGATAATAAGTGACTAAAGTAAAAATGACTAACTTAAATGACTAATTTAGTCTATGAATAAAATATACAACTAGATAATAAGTGACTAAACTAAAAACAATGGACTTAAATGACTAATTTATTCTAGGATTAAAATATATGACTAGATAATAAATAATAAAGTAATAATGATTAACGTAAATGACTATTATAGTCCAAGAATAAAACTATGACTAAATAACAAGTACAAGAAGTATATGAATTAGTCATTTATGTTAGTAATTTTTAATTGTGGACACACTATTTGTTATGGGTTTTTTGTGGCATTGTTACATATCGTGATTGATTATTACACTAGATTCATAGAGAATGATTTCATTAATTTGAATTAAAAGTATGTTAATTTATACATGGTCAATTGATATAAATATTGACTCCAAATTGGTGTATGAGACCCCTTGTTTGTGGAACAAGGGACCCACCTTAGGGAAACATTTGACTACTAAGTCTACGAAGACATACATACTTTACCCCTTTGGTTTTATAGACATGACCTCTTGAAAAGAAATACACACTCTTAACCATTAGACCACCTCAAACTATATAATAATTTTATACTAATCCTTCTTCTCATACCATTATATTATTGGTTTATTACACTGCATATAATTTATTCTTTTATACTAATCCTTCTTCTCATACCATTGTACCATTGATTTATTACACTATATAATTTATTACACTACATATAATAGTTTATATGTCATTGATTTATTACACTATATATAATAGTTTATATACCATTGATTTATTACACTATATATAATAGTTTATAATATATAAATAGTTTCATGCTTTGGCAATGTAAATATTTGGATATATGACATTCGCGCGCATTTGTACTCACTTCAAAATTTTGGTTTGGCCATAGGTGGGAATATCTGATTTGGTTGTTTGGTAGGAGATTAGGAGATTTGGGAGGGCCATTGTTTTCTATTAATTGGAAGTTATCAATTACTTGGTTGGGGGAGCCTTGTGGGTTGGAGGAGTAGTTATTATTTAGTATGCAGTATTCTAAATATAGCTCTCAGAAAGGGAGGGAAACTTGTTGTCGGCTAATGTAAGCGAGTAGTTCTGATCCTGTATTCCATCCTGATTCGAAAAAAAGTATTCTTAAAGAGTCACTGCATCCTTCCAGTTACAGATCAATTTATTTACCTTTAATCTATTTACTCATAACCGACCTAGTTTCTCGAGAAAAAGCTACAGGTTTAGACATTGAACCAGTTGAATTCAAATCTCATTCAGTACCAATCATCAATCTGTGTAATCTACGCAAAGAAAAATCAAGAAGCAAGGATATATTTTTTCTTATCCGGAGAAGAGAGAGCAATGAAAGTAGGAGAGCCCAAGCAGTAGAGCCGCCAGATGAGAGCTGCTACATCTGGTGCTTTGAGAGCTGGTACGCCTGGTGCTTAATATTACATGTATGTATCTTTCTGGATGCTAAATTAGTTCTTTAAGCGCTGGTGTTGAAGGATTTTCTCTCACGGGGATTGATTTTTTGATTGGGATCTTGGTTCAAGTACATGTTACCTACTTGCAATTCAATGCGTGATTTTTGATTTGATTGGGATCTTGGTTGAAGGTTCAAACCCTTTGTGTGCCTTTATAGATGGGAGGATGCCTCATTTTATTGAGCCATCCACAACTAGCATCAGATAGTCATTGCCTCTACAAGTTGTCAACAAACCTAAAGGAAATCCATTGAAATTGACTCTCATGGTCTAAGGATCGAAAGTAGAGTATACTTTCCCAATTTTTGTTTTTTTCATTTTGAAATTATATGAAGGGAACAACTTCTTATGAATTTATTATCAACACTATCAATCCGATTGCTAGTGGTCATGGAAGGTAATGTGCTGGTTTACTTGTTATTCATTTTCAACACTTAATTGAAATGCAAATAATTGGACCACTTAATTTGGTGTGCATTCTTAATCTTTCTCAATTTGCAAAGGTTTGGTGAGACTTGTGATTTCTATGAATGGCGATCTCTTTTCCACTCAAACAATGTCTACAATGATGTGTTGTTTGAACCAATGTGTACATATCTTGGTCATATATTGTGTAATTAAGAATGCTTGAAAAAGTATTGGAGTGGTGTGCAACTGGTCTTCATGTTGCATCAATGACGTACCCATGGAATTTTTCCAAGAATCCATGTTGATATCAAGGGCTTGTTGAATGTAAGGTAAGGAAAGAATAGTAGTAGTCACAATTTGACACTTGATCTCTTTGAACAATCTTTGCTGTGAATTTCCCTAGCTAAAATTGAATTGGTCATTTTAGTGCATTAAGAGGGTGCGTGACATTGGAAAACTACATAAGAAATATCTTTAAATAATTTTCCATTTCCATGAAACTTTCTAGGTTGTGAATGTTCTTTAGTAGTGGTCAATTGGCAATAGCTGAAATTTTTTTTAGAGCAATGTTGAATCAATCTTGGTTCTTGCAAAATCTAATATGCACTAGTTTTGTATGCTTGAATGTATGTTGCTTTGTATTGATTAATTCCTTTTCTATTCATAATACTGATAATATTTGATCCAAGTGTTTCAAATGGTACTCCCAAGTTTTACTAAAAACTAGTATGTTATTCAAGTACACAATCACAAAATAGTTAAGAAACAATGTGAGCACTTTGTTCAATATCCTTGTGAATGTCATAGGGGCACAAATTATATTGAACGACTTCACCAACCAGTGAAAAAATCCTTGTCATGGCTCAAAAGTTTTCTTTCATATATCTTCGAGCTTGAGATAGATTTAGTTGTACCCAAACTTTAGGTTAAGCTTACTAATATAATTACCTTCATGAATGTAATCGATTAGGTTCTTGGTGCATGACAATGAATACCATTTATTGATGGTGTTTCTATTCAATAGAGAATAATACATTCTCCATGTGTCATCCTTCTTTGGAAACAAAAAATAACAGATCCACAAAGCAATGAGTTGGTTCATATTTGGCCATTATTTATTAAGTCTCGTATCTACCTCTTGATCTCCTAGTTTTCCAACAACAAATCCTTGCACAGTGACTCATTCAATAGCACAAAAACTTGTTGCAACTCATTGATGTGTTGGACTGCATGGCTTGGAGGCATCCTGTGTAGTTCTCATAACAACTTGAAATAGTGCTACAATAACTTGTCCAACTTATTTTGTTCTTCTAACTTCTCATACGTGCTGGATATGCATGCAACAAGGCCTTGGGCTTTTGTTGTTAGTTTACCACTAGAGAGTGGCACTATCCTATGCTCACAAGGCTATTAAAGAAAATTGTATTGAAGCTTTTTATTAGCCTCTAGACTTTAGTGGTTGAATTAACACCAAGGGAGTTGGATATTTTTTGTGTGGTCACTGGCTATTTTTGGCCTTTTTTGACTAGGATTTGTTTAGGCATTGACGATACACTATCTAAATCCCAGAGATATGAATAGTTGAATATCATATCATAGACATCGAATGAAACAACATTAAACTCCACTTCATCTAAATTATCTATCGATATGGGGAACTTCATCCACTTTTACATGCACATTCAACAAGCACTTGTTCTTGCTAAGAAAGACCAAGGGATAGGGTTAAGTATGCATGATTGGACGTAAATTATGCTTCTTTATCACTTCTTTTGAGATGATGTCTCATTGGTTTCCAGTGTCAAACAATAAATTCACAAGATCCTTTCCGAGTTGGATATTAATGGAGAATAGTTTCCAACTCTTTGTGTAACTAGGATGTACAGTTGCCATCATAAGGATGCAATCCATCATACTGTTAGATAACGATATCTATTTCACTCCTTACTCTATCATGATCGACATTTGATGCTTCTCTATAATGTAGTGACCAAAATCCATCTTTGGAATGTCCATTCCACTTATCGATAGTGATAATAAGAAAAATTGTCTTCCTTAATGTGGTGTTGGTCTTCTGCTACAAAATTTTGTTGCATGGATAGATGGTCCTACCATCTTTTGCAATGGTCACCTTTCCTTAATTGGAATTAGTGGCAACAACATTATTAATCTTCCTCCAATTGTTTGTAGCCTCTGCTAACCTAGATTTTTGACAGGCATATGCAAGAGTGCAAATGTCGAGCATCTCAAACTCCATCTAAATAAAATGGTATTGATTGCAAGGAAATTACCTGGAACATTGTGTAACTTTGTTTGGTCAAAATTCCCTTCTCTTAGGCTACCAGTAACGACATATGCATGTGAAAATATTTTAGTTGAGGATGGAAAAGGAGCTTTTTGAGTTGAAATGCCTCGTTATAAACACCAATGCTGTAATCAAGGGTTTTATGCATCATTCTTGTGTCTTTTGTCTACCATATTCTAGATAAGATATGTTGTAGAATTTGGTGTAATAATATTGTGTATTAATAGTTAATGAATTGAAGGTTCAACTAGGATCAGATTTCCCTTACACATAAGAAGGCCATCAAGTATATTGAGATGATTAGCTTTTATATAATTCATTTGTATATTAATTGTGAGAACTATTACATAAAACATGGAATTCTCTTGTCTTGAGGAGGACCGAGTTTTCTATATCCCAATGTCGATATTTGCAACACCATAGGGACATGCTATCTTCCCTCTTAGACTAATGAGAACCCCATCGACTCCTGCCAGTTCAGGGTTTCATTTCAAGGCACCATCAAAACAAAAAATGAAGGATTTTTGAGTCTGACTCCACTGATGAAATTCTTGTGGAGTTATATGAAGCTGCCAACATTATTGTGGACATGATTACCTGGGTCCTTGGGTCAGGAAGAAGAACAAGAATATTTAAAATTAAATTGATCTAGAAATTGAAGTTCTTACTTGTCTAGATCTTGATCTGGAGTGAATTTAATCCCTTTTGAATTAAGATGTTTAGATAGCAGTGCTTTAGCTTTAATTTCCACCATCTCCATTTCACTCATCATCTATTTGGAAGATGGCACAATTTTTTGCTAGCTAGATTTCCAACATGCGAATTTAGACAGTGCAAACTAGACCCTTTCAAAAGAGCCTTGCAATGAAAGGACCTTAAGTAATGATTACGACACGTCCAAAATAGTTGCTTCAGTGAATTGACTACTTGAAACGACTCTCAAGGCCATTTACCACCACTAACCAAGCCGCCATAGTGAAATGGACATTCAAAAACAGGCAATGAGAAGATTCCAAACTAAAGGAAAAGAGTACACTAGGAGGGACCCTGGATCCCTCTCCTTTTCATATTTTCTGAGGTTAATATGTTGTCATAAGATAGGTTCCAATAGAAAATATTAATATTTGGCAAGGCATCTGAATGCCATATTTTTCTCCAGATTTAGGCTTTGTGGGGAAGTGAACAACGAGAAATTTGTTGGGCATAACTCTGCTTAACTGGATACTCAGCTAAACCCTACCCGAAACAGTCTGATTCCTCTAGGTTCTTAAGGGCACAACCATGCAATTTTTGTTCCATTGAGGCCACAAAATGGAACAAGTGTGAAGGTGGAGCCCCAAAATCCGACCCTCTCAATAATCCCAAAGCTCTATCCCATGAAGAAATGTCAAAGATGGAATTTTCTCCTTGCTAGCCAATCATATCTTTAAAGGAGTGAGATCCTTAAGAGTCAAGCAGTTGGTGGCCCATGATGTTATTCTTCCAAATATTAATATTTTACGATTTCCTAAAATCCAGGTAAACTGATCCATTATTATTGGAATGTCAGATTTCATACGTCAAACATTTCTTGACCATTCAGTAAATTTAGCATATGCTAGGAAAGATGGAATTGCCTTGCATATTTATAAGAAGAATTGGGTGATTACAAGGACTGAGTAATGGTGTGGTTGGTCTTCAAAAGTAAAAAATCATTTTCTTTCAAGAGTCTGTTTGGGTCTTCAATTGACCAGGCAAGACATGGCCTCCAAAGATCCACTCCTCCTCGATAATATATTCCTAAAGTTCCATGTGAGGAATATCCAAGGTCTGTTGAAACTTGAAGAAATACCTTATGACCATTTATCTTTGTTGAAAATTTATCAAAGTATCCTTAATAGAAATTTTTCAATTTTAGTTCCTTAATCTCTGTATGAAAATTCCCTTGTTGAGTATTACAACAGTGGCAACATTCTCTGCAATTATTATTTGTTGTTGGAAGAATGAAGCAAAATGACTGAGATCCACATTCTCTTGTTCGCTTATTTACATTTATTGACTCTAGAAAAGACTCTTAAGAGACAACTACCATTGTTGATTAAAGAGTCCAAAATAATAGAAATTTGTATGACAGGATTGAGGGACTTGTCTGGAAGTGAATTAGCGTCAGTATTGCAAATGGAAGACTAAAGCTTTCTAGGTTCTGCCTGTTCTTGAGCTGTAAGTTGATTTTCTTCTTGGGTCACATTTACCATGTGTATTCCACCTTCTACATTCATTTTTTGTTGTTGAAGCACATCTTCTCTATCTAGATTGGTTGATGGGTTCAATTTATATGAACTGGGAAAAATTTGACTTGACTAAGTTATAATGGCATGGTTTGGGAAAATAATTGCATGAGTTGACCAAGGGTTGGGAATAGTGTTTAGCTCTATTGACTTGGAATGTTGGAACTACTGCCAAAGATTCTATGAGTTTCCAACATTGGACTCGACTGACCCAGACTTAGTCAGGTCAACAATATGGTGTTTCTAGGGCAACTCATCGCTTTGGCCAGGGTCAATTTTTAAGGCTTGGTATGTCCTTCTACCTTTTCATTCATTTTTTTAGGAAATGAATTAGGGCTTTCTTCATTTTGATTGGAATTAATAATTATAACATCCTAATGTGTGAGGGGAGTCTTTGAGCTTCTTTATTTGGAAATAAAAATCAAAGGGGTTGAGTGACATACTAGTATGACAGGAAAACTCATTCAAATTGGGTGAATATGTTGCCTTATCCCCATTATAACTATAAGACCCCTTGTGGAACGTGTAAGGTAACTTGAAACACGAATAGCTTCCTATTTGTGAATCTTATTTTTAATTGAGTTAATTTATAACACTTTGGAGTTCCTACCATATTCTTTTCCCAGGGATACTAATTTTTGGTAACCATTTTAGTCCATGCACTCTGTGTCTTGGAGCTAAAGGATATTACCTTGAAGTTTGAAACCTTGCAAGCAATAGTTTGATGACTTTATTCGTTTGTCCTTGGAGTGCTGGAATTTGTGGTATGCTTAAGCTCCGAGACATTATTGTCTTCACTAAATTATCAACTTCATCACTTTTGTATGGATTTGGGTGCTTTTTTATGAATAATGACCTTCCATTGCTCAACCCTGTGCCTGCTGATAAATCATCCATAAATTTGTTGCAGGTCTTTCTCTTAGTAACTTTTTTGTGACCCCATATTCATGAATGAAACATTTAGATAAATTAGGCTTAGATCAGAGCATTTTGCTGGGATATTTTTAGCAAGCTTTAGGATCCCATATTCAAGATGGGAATACTCTTGGACAACTAGGGTATTGATAAATAAGCATAATGTTGTGGCAGACACTATTCAAGGAAATATGAAGGGAGCTAATACTTGACTTATTTAAGCCAGAGATCCATCTTTATCCTCAAGTTCGTAAGTTTCAATGTTTTTGGATCAAACATAGGAACAAATTTATGCTAGCCATGAAAATTAGTGTTGCAGACATGGCGCTGTTTTATATGAGAAATTAAAGCTACCCGAATATAACTTATAGTTAGGAGAAGGAACTCCTTTGGAGATCAATTATCATACCTATGAACAATAAGAGACAAACTTGGAAATGATTTTTCTCACTGTGTAGTTAACAAATTATGGGTTTGCATGAGTCCTCTTGTTTTCCTAGATATTGGTTTGTTCTTTCAATATGACAAGACTATTCATCTTCAATAAGGATTCCTTCAACAAATGAAATGGAAATTTCTGCCTTTGTCTCATATGGTTCACAAAACAACTTGTTGATATGATCAACCTTCTTTTATTCCTCATCAGAGTCCATGCCATATGTAGGATGACTATCAAAGGAAAAATATCAAATCTTGCACTGCTATGTTCAAATTTAATAGGAAATGTTGATTGGAGATGCACATAATTAAGTGTGCCAAAGTTTCTACCATATTCAAAATCACAGATAGGAGTGTTGGTATCTTGAAACTTAAGGGATCTTCAAGATTTCCCTTCATTTATGAGTGTCTTATTATTCTCATTCTCAGAAAAACTAGAACTACAGTCTAGTGCATTATCTCCATCTACGCTCAGGATTTTGTCATATGTTGGTTGAATTTCCATTTTCCAGTGTAGAAAAAAGGCATGGCATGATACCCATGTCATCACGTGCTAAGTATTCTAGGGTGATTGCAAGAGTGGTAGAAAGTTGTTTCCTAACCTCCTGCTGATATTCCTCCTCTACATTCAGGACCTTTTCTCACACTATCAATCATCCAAATCATTCAATAAATTTAGCATATGCTAGGAAAGATGGAATTTCCTTGGATATTTATAAGAAGAATTGGGTGATTACATGAATCGAGTAATGGTGTGGTTGGTCTTCAAAAGTAACAATTAATTTTCTTTCAAGAGTCTGTTAGGGTCTCAATTGACCAAGCAAGACATGGCCTCCAAATATCCACTCCTCCTCGATAATATAGTCCTAAAGTTCGATGTGAGGAATATCCAAGGTCTGTTGAAACTTGAAGCAATGCCCTATGACCATTTATCTTTATTGAAAATTTATCAAAGTATCCTTAATAGAAATTTTTCAATTTTAGTTCCTTAATCTCTGTATGACAATAATTCCCTTGCTGAGTGTTACAACAGTGGCAACATTCTCTGCAATTATTATTTGTTGTTGGAAGAATTAAGCAAAATGACTTAGATCCACATTCTCTTGTTAGATTCTTTATATTTATTGACTCTGGAAAAGACTCTTAAGAGACAACTATCATTGTTGATTAAAGAGTCCAAAATAATAGAGATTTGTGTGACAGGATTGAGGGACTTGTCTAGAAGTGAATTAGCGTCAATATTGTAAATGGAAGACTTAAGCTTTCTAGGTTTTGCCTATTCTTGAGCTGTAAGTTGATTTTCTTTCTGGGTTGCATTTACCATGTGTATTCCACCTTCTACATTCATGTGTTTTTGTTGAAGCACATATTCTCTATCTAGATTGGTTGATGGGTTCAATGTATATGAATTGGGAACAATTTGAATTGACTAAGTTATAATGGCATGGTTTGGGAAAATAATTGCATGATTTGACCAAGGGTTGGGAATAGTTTTTGACATTATTCACTTGGAATGTTGGAACTACTGCCAAAGATTCTGTGAGTTTCCAACATTGGACTTGACAAAAGGTAAAATGCATACCTTGTCAGTCCCAAGGGCAAGGGCTACAACATGATTCACTTCGTCATCAATTTGTGTTGTGCATACTGCACCAAATTGTTTAGCCATCTGCCAAAAAGGGTGAAGATGCGGCTGTGCTTCTCTAACTGCAAAAAACACTACTAAAAATCACTTTACAATCTTTTAAAATCTTTTGTTGTTCAGCTACAAGAAATTCCCAGACATCCACTTCATGCAACTGTTTGCTTGACAAAAATTTATGGTGAATTTTCTCAATCACATGTGTTTGAATTGCAGGGTAAATGTGTTAGAAATGCGGCCATACGATGAACTCAAGAAATATCTCTAAATTGTGAGAAGTCACAAAAGCAATGTTTGTTATAGATTAATTTTAGCATCTCATCGCTAAAGAAGATGCCAGTGTTCCATCTTCTGGCCTCTCATCAACATTTGCTTCTAACAGTGACGTTCCCGTCAATCCAAATTGGTGCCTACTACAGGGAAAATACCTGTCTCTATACATGGCAGTTTCCAAGTTCTTAGGAACAGTCACATATATCTTTAACTGCCAATTTTTAAAGACATAAATTAACATTTGTAAGGTCTTGAATGGACACTGGAGAATAATTGAAATGAACTTACCTTTCCACCACAATTAAATTATGTCTATGATGAGGCCAAACCCTTGCAGAATCATCGATAATTACTACTACAAATTCCATTCCCAAAACACCGTCTAGATCTTTAATTTTAGGTAGTCTATCATCTCCATCTAGGTCAGCCTAATCACCCTTTGAAATAACATGTCCTGCAATTAAAGTTCCTATGGGATCAAGTACTTTGGCCATATCTGTGACATAAACTCTGTTGTCCATTGTATAAACATGTAGTTCATACAACTTGCTTGCCTGCAACATAAACCATCACAGAATGAATTAGATGAAAATAATAACATATCCATCTATTGGCATTCAAAAAAGTTGTCAATTCCACATTGTAAATCAAATGTTCCCTGTAAGAAACTACAGTTTGAAAAGATAACAATATTTCAATCCAATTTTTTTTAACCCTGTCAAAAAAATTCCAGATGCTAGGCCACAATTTAGTCCACATTCCCATATGAGGAAAGCGAAAAAGCTAACGCTGAGGTTTCTCTCGATCTTGCTCCTCCTTCTTCCTTAGAATTTCCTCGTGCACATGATCTATTTCAGTAAACTGTTGGACAAAAAACATCGTGAATTAGCAACATTGATATAATCATATTATCATCAGTTCATTTACTTCACATCCCTCTTTGCCTAGGAATCACCAGAAGTAGAACAAGACGGTTTTTATTTTTATGACACCTTAGTTGAATTTAGAAGTGTGTGATCAAGGTCCAAAACAAGGAAAAGTTTCTTGGTGCTAAACATCTTATTTTGTTCATCAATTCTCCATGCTCGTTCCTGTTGGATTGCAATTCGTTGTTCTTCACTTAGCCCTTTCAGGAGATGATTCACATCACCACAAGGATTCATATGATTTTGTGTGATTGTGGTAATTTCATTTGGAAAACTCTGTGAGAGGGGCATAATCATGCTTGAATCCTTTGGAAGTGCTATGTCTTGTTTAATATATTCTTCTGGAGATTTAGAAGATTTAGTGAATTCCTGCTCCAAGTCAACGGGGTCAGTTTCTATAATTGATTGGCCAACAGGCATCTGTGATGATAGAAATCGTAATGTTTTCATGTCAGAATTTTTTAGCATTTCAACAATTTTTTCAAGCTTTTCCGTGAAATTCTGTTCAATATTAGGCAAACAAGGACACTATTGCAAATTTGGACCCAACTCTGTAGTTGCTGGTCCTGAAGCCATCCGTATCTGCCTGCTCATTGGGAAAAAATATTTATCTGTCCCAGTCAAGTTCACATTATCATTACCCAAATTCATGTGAAGAATACAGCCGGGATCACGAGGTTTCATTCGAGGATTCCCAGAGTCTCCAGCCTGCCCAACCAACAAATAACATGAATAATTCATCCAAAGGAACATTGGAAAACAATAGAAGAAACAATTAAACAAAGCAACAATTTAAATTTGAAATGCTTAGAATTAACGACACAGGTGTCTCTTCCAACATAGAAACAATGATCCAAAGTCATATTTTCAAAGACCACCAGTTAATCCAAGACAAATCACCAAAGCCAGATTCCTTAGGACAATTTCTTCAACCGACATATAGGGAATGAAATGAAAACAAAATTAAAGAAAAAGAACTTTTCAACTGTTACATCTCTCAAACACTCATTACCCGTAGGATACAACTCAAACTCTACTGAATCAACAACATGTATTACCGTGGAAGTTCCTTGAATGGTAGGTTTGGAAGTAGTTACTAGTTCTTGTAATGCCGTTTTATGTTGTACATTAGAATTATTTAGTGTTCTTGGCTCTGCTATGATTGCTTTCCCATATGTGGTAACAAATTCTCTACTAGGACCTGAAGGGAGGATTTGTATGCTAACATTGATCAGGCTTTTGTGCAGCCTGTGCTGACAATCTCTATTGTTATTACTTAATCAGGTGCATTAGCATAGTTGGGTTTACCACTATATCTTTCAATACAGAAGGTATTATATTTGAGTTATGAAAATACTATTCATCTTCAATAAGGATTCCTTCAACGAATGGAATGGATCTTTCTTCCTTTGTCTCATATGGTTCACAAAACAACTTGATGATATGATAAACCTTCTTTTATTCCTCATCAGAGTCCATGTCATATGTAGGATGACTGTCAAAGGAAAAATATCAGATCTGGCACTTCTCTGTTCAAATTTAATAGGAAATGTTGATTGGATATGCACATAATTATGTGTGCCAAATTTTCTACCATATTAAAAATCACAGATAGGAGTGTTGGTATCTTGAACCTTAAGGGATCCTTAGGATTTCCCTTCATTTATGAGTGTATTATTACCTCATTCTCAGGAAAACTAGAACTGCAGTCTGGTCCATTATCTCCATCTGTGCTCAGGATTTTGTCATATTTTGGTTGAATTTCCATTTTCCAGTGTAGAAAATAGGCATGGCATGATACCCATGTCATCACGTGCTAAGTCTTCTAGGGTGATTGCAAGAGTGATAGAAATTTGTTTCCTATCCTCCTGCTGATATTCCTCCTCTGCATTCATGACCTTTTCTCACACTTTCAATCATCTAAATCATTCAATAAATTTAGCATATGCTAGGAAAGATGGAATTGCCTTGTATCTTTATAAGAAGAATTGGGTGATTACAAGAACCGAGTAATGGTGTGGTTGGTCTTCAAAAATAAAAATTCATTTTCTTTCAAGAGTCTGTTAGGGTCTTCAATTGACCAATCAAGACATGGCCTCCAAAGATCCACTCCTCCTCGATAATATAGTCCTAAAGTTCCATGTGAGGAATATCCAAGGTCTGTTGAAACTTGAAGCAATGCCCTATGACCATTTATCTTTGTTGAAAATTTATCAAAGTATCCTTAATAGACATTTTTCAATTTGAGTTCCTTAATCTATATATGAAAATTCCCTTGCCGAGTGTTACAACAGTGGCAACATTCTCTACTATTATTATTTGTTGTTGGAATAATGAAGCAAAATGACTGAGATCCACATTCTCTTGTTCGCTTCTTTACATTTATTGACTCTAGAAAAGACTCTTAAGAGACAAATACCATTGTTGATTAAAGAGTCCAAAATAATAGATATATGTGTGACAAGATTGAGGGACTTGTCTAGAAGTAAATTAGCGTCAATATTGCAAATGGAAGACTTAAGCTTTCTAGGGTCTGCCTGTTCTTGAGTTGTAAGTTGATTTTCTTTCTTGGTTGCATTTACCATGTGTATTCCACCTTCTACATTCATGTGTTTTTTTTGAAGCACATATTCTCTATCTAGATTGGTTGATGGGTTCAATGTATATGAACTGGGAACAATTTGACTTGACTAAGTTATAATGGCATAGTTTGGGAAACTAATTTCATGAGTTGACCAAGGGTTGGGAATAGTGTTTGACATTATTAACTTAGAATGTTGGAACTATTGCCAAATATTTTGGGAGTTTCCAACATTGGACTTGACAAAAGGTAAAATGCATACCTTGTCAGTCCCAAGGGAAAGGGCTACAACATGAGTCACTTCGTTATCAATTTGTGTTGTGCATACTGCACCAAATTGTTCAGCCATCTTCCACAAAGGGTGAAGATGCGGCTTCGCTTCTCCAGCTGCAAAAAACCTCCTAAAAACCACTTTGAAATCTTTTAAAATATTTTGTTGTTCAGCTGCAAGAAATTCCCAAACATCCACTTCATGCAATTGTTTGTTTGAGAAAAAATTATGGTGGATTTTCTCAATCACTAGTGTTTGAATTGCAGGGTATATGTGTTAGAAATGCGACCATACGATGAACTCGGGAAATATCTCTAAATTGTGAGAAGTCACAAAAACAATGTTTGTTATAGATTAATTTTAGCATCTCACTGCTAAAGAAGATGCCAGTGTTCCATATTTTGGCCTCTCATCAACATCTGCTTGTAACAATGACGGCCCCGACAATCCAAATTGGTGCCTACTATAGGGAAAATACATGTATCTGTACATGGAAGTATCAAAGTTCTTAGGAACAGTCACATATATATTTAACTACCGATTTTTAAAGGCATAAATTAACAGTTCTAAGGTCTTGATTGGACATTGGAAAAGAATTGAAATGAACTTACCTTTCCAACACAATTAAATTATGTCTATGATGAGGCCAAACCCTTGCAGAATCATCAATAACTACTACTACAGATTCCATTCCCAAAACACCATCTAGATCTTTATTTTTAGGTAGCCTATCATCTCCATATAGGTCGGCCTCATCACCCTTTGAAATAACACGTCCTACAAATAAAGTTCCTATGGGATCAAGTACTTTGGCCATCTTTGTGGCATAAACTCTATTGCCCACTGTATAAACATGTAGTTCATACAACTTTCTTGCCTGCAACATAAACCATCACAGAATTAATTAGATGAAAATAAGAACAGATCCATCTATTGGCATACAAGGAAGTTGTCAATTCCACATTGTAAATCAAATGTTCCTAGTAAGAAACTACAGTTTGCAAAGATAATAATATTTCAGTCCAAATTTTACTAACCTTGTCCAAAAAATTCAAGATGCCAGGCCATAATGTAGTCCACATTCCCATATGACGAAAGCGAAAAAGCTGACTCTGATGTTTCCCTCGGTCTTGCTCCTCCTTCTTCCATAAAATTTCCTCGTGCACATGATATATTTCAGTAAACTGTTGGAAAAACAACATTGTGAATTAGCAACATTTATATAATCATATTATCATCAGTTCATTTAATTCACATCCCTCTTTGCCTAGGAATCACCAGAAGTAGAACAAGACGGATTTTTTTTTCATGACACCTTAGGTGCATTTAGAAGTGTGTGATTAAGGTATAAAACAAGGCAAATTTTCTTGGCGCTAAACATCTTATTTTTTTATTCAATTTTCCGTGCTTGTTCCTGTTGGATTGCAATTCGTTGTTCTTCACTTAGCTCTTCCAAGAGATGATTCACATCACCACAAGGATTCATATGATCTTGTGTGATTGTGGTATTTTCATTTGGAAAACTCTGTGAGAGGGGCATAACCATGCTTAAATCCTTTGGAAGTGCTATGTCTTGTTTAATATCTTCTTCTGGAGATTTAGAAGATTCAGTGAATTCCTGCTCCAAGTCAATGGGGCCAGTTTATCTAATTGATTGGCCAACATGCATCTGTGATGATAGAATTCATAATGTTTTCATGTCAAATTTTTTTAGCATTTTAGAAATTTTTGCAAGATTTTCCGTGAAATTCTGTTCAATATAAGGAAAACAAGGAGCCTGTTGCAAATTTGGACCCGACTCTGTAGTTGCTGGTCCTGAAGCCATACGTATCTGCCTTCTCATTGGGAGAAAATGTTTATCTGTCCCACTCAAGTTCACATTATCATTACCCAAATTCATGTGAAGAATACGGCAGGGATCACGAGGTTTCATTCGAGGCTTCCCAGAGTCTCCAGCCTGCCCAACGAACAGATAACATGAATAACTCATCCAAAGGAACATTGGAAAACAATAGAAGAAACAGTTAAATAGAGAAACAAGTTACATTTGAAATGCTTAAAATTAACGGCACAAGTGTCTCTTCCAACATAGAAATAATGATCCAAAGTCATATTTTCAAAGACCACCAGTTAATCCAAGACAAATCACCAAAGCCAGATTCCTTAGGACAATTGCTTCAACCGACATATAGGGAATGAAATGAACACAAAACAAAAGAAAAATATCTTTTCAACTGTTACATCTCTCAAACACTTATTACCTGCAGGATACAACTCAAACTCTGTTGAATCAACATCATGTCTTACCGTGGAAGTTCCTTGAGTGGCAGGTTTGGAAGCAGTTGCTAGTGCTTGTAATGTCGTTTTATGTTGTACATTAGAATTCTTTAGTGTGCTTGGGTCAGCTATGATTAATTTCGCAGATGTGGTAACAAATGCTCTACTAGGACCTGAAGGAGGATTTGTATGCTGACATTGATCAGGATTTTGTGCAGCCTGTGCTGACAATATCTGTTGTTATTTCTTAATCAGGTGCATTAGCATAGTTGGGTTTACCGCTATATCTTTCAATATAGAAGGTATTATATTTGAGTTATGACAAGACTATTCATCTTCATTAAGGATTCCTTAAACAAATGGAATGGACCTTTCTGCCTTTGTCTCATATGGTTCACAAAATAACTTGATGATATGATAAACCTTCTTTTATTCCTCATCAGAGTCCATTTCATATGTAGGATGACTGTCAAAGGAAAAATATCATATCTTGCACTGTTTTGTTTAAATTTAATAGTCAATGTTGATTGGAGATGCACATAATTATGTGTGCCAAAGTTTCTACCATATTCAAAATCACAGATAGGAGTGTTGGTATCTTGAACCTTAAGGGATCTTCAGGATTTCCCTTCATTTATGAGTGTCTTATTACTCTCATTCTAAGGAAAACTAGAACTACAGTCTGGTCCATTATCTCCATCTGCGCTCAGGATTTTTTCATATGTTGGTTGAATTTCCATTTTCCAATGTAGAAAAAAGGCATGACATGATACCCATGTCATCATATGCTAAGTCTTCTAGGGTGATTGCAAGAGTGGTGAAATTTTTTTTCCTACCCTCCTACTGATATTCCTCCTCTGCATTCATGACCTTTTCTCACACTATCAATCATCCAAATCATTCAATAAATTTAGCATATGCTAGGAAAGATGGAATTGCCTTGTATATTTACCTCTTTCTTCTAGGTTGTGATTATGAGTAGGCTTAATTGATCGACATTCTCCACCCAAATTGAAGTCAGGGTGTGGTTGGGTTCACTAGGGGAATATAGTTTCTATGACAACAACATCAATGTTTCTTCAATAGATGGTTAGATCACCATCTTTGTTACTATTATGAATTCATTGTACTTGGATGCTAAAAGAGTTTTGACACAATCCTTTCCCTTATCTTTAGTTTCTAAAACCCCTAAAGGGAATTTTTGGAGGTGACCATGGTCTAGCTATTCAAAACTTAGAAATGTGAAGAATAAACAATCTGAATCAACAAGCGATAATGCTAAACAAAGCTACAACAATAATTTTGTTAATTCTATAATTGGAGAGAAGCTAGATCTTGGAAATCTTCTCCATCCTGAGCATGGGGCTGTTACTCCATGAGGGCTTTAGCAATACATCTAGTCTCCAAGAATGCCTCCAAAATTTGCTGCTTCAAGTCTTCAATAAATCTTCAACAATACCACAAGGATGTCTACCTTAGGAAGTGACCTATATAAACATGGAAAATATTCATTAAGTCTCCTTCAATAAGGGTCAATGATTATTCTCCAATCTCAAAGACTGCTTCACAAAGGCTCCCAAAAATATGTAACTATGTGTGCTTAAGGACTGCTCCCAAAAATGTTGCAACCTGCTCCAAAAAACTTAGACCTGAAATGTGCTCAAATATGCCATAACAAGTTTGTCATAACAGATTATATTATTTTCCATAGGACTCCATTCTGAAGCTCTCCTACAGATCTGATTTTTTTTGTTCCTAAATAAGGCTCAAAACAATCCTTTAAAAATTGTCTCAAACAGTCATAAAATGCCTTTAATTGCAACCTTACACAAGCTTATATTGCATCCCTTCCTGTAGCCTACACAGGCCTAGTGGCTCTTCTTGTGGCTTACACAGATCTGACAATCACAATGTTGTAGGAATTTCATAGATATGCTCAAAACCAACGATTTGAAGTGTGTATTTTTTTTTTCTCTACAGTTTGCTATATCATAGATAATCCGAGTTCTGGTTGACTATTGTCCTCAAGGTTTTGAGCTTTCACATACATTATTGCAATTCTAGATCATCAAATTCAATTTTTAAAAATGTATAAATATATTTTCCCAAATATATCCTTAACTATCCTCCTCGGCCTTAGTTCACCTTCTGTGATTCTTCTCTGAAATCTTGACCGAAAATAATGGATAAAATGAAGAGTACATATTTCTATTTATATTGGTTTGACATTTGATGAAGAGACACGTCTCTTGGACGACATGTCAAGCCTATACAAGTCGGATTAGGTCGGCTCAATGTCAGAGTTAATTTCCTTAACTTAAAAAATCAATATCTCCCAAACTATTTGGTGTTTTGGGGCAAGTAAGGGCTCGTTATAAACGGAAAAATATACTCTACAAGATGGTATAGGATCCATTTTGAAAGGTTTCCTCTAAGGTGGTGAAAAACATTTTTATTTGTGACTTCCCTTGAATTATTTCGTGTAGAAAATGATTGGGACAATATGCTTCTTTGTTTGGCTTCTCCATTGTTTGTCTTCTCCAGTATTTGGCTTATTTATCATCATAGGAACTTGTAGGACATCCACGTCATCATGATAATGTCCAGCAACGAGTGCATCACCCATGTCATCACATAATGGTGCAATGATATGTTATAGTGCAACATTATTAGGATAAATCCAAAATAATTTTCCAACCCTCAAATAATCTCCAACCATGATCATCACATGTCATCATCAAGTATCAAAGTGTATGACATCATCACATAACTTCAAGGGTTAAGATCTAGATCATCAAGTGCATGAAACATTAGATCAAGGACTTCTTAGGGCTTCTTTCATTAGTGGTTTGACTTCTTCGTGATTTGACATCTTCATTGATGGCATGACATCATTATCTTGAACCAAACATCTTAAGAATATTGACATCTCGGTTAATGTCATATTGACATCAATGACAACCTTGACCAACAAGAGGAAGATGTGAACCTTCCAGAACCATCCAAAATAATAACTGGTGTTGTCAAGGGTAAGACTTCTTCAAAAGAGCCTAAGAAGCAAGTCCTGAAAGAAGTGGATGATTGGAAATATGCAACCGAGCTTTCAACTCCTATGAATCAAGTAGATATTTTAGTTACTGAATGTTCAGGAGACAGAAAGTAATCTAGTGGTTTTTTGTTGACAATCAAGAATCAATGCAAAGATCTACCAAATAATTTTGAAATTTTTCTAGACATTATTGAATTACTTGGAAATTCCCAAGCACTTGCAAGTAATATAGGAGAGGCTGATGCATTAGCAAGCACTGCAAGAGTACTTGACAGGAAACTGAGTGGGAATTATCTACTTGAACGTCGTGGGAGAAATATGGCCAGTTTGGATGATGATAGATGGGCCAAGCCAATGGATTCTCTTACTAATGGTTGTGATATGTGGATGGATGTAGATCTTAGTGGTTCCTCTGTTGTGTTTCAAATTGGCCAAGGTTATAATACTGGATTTGCAAGAAATACTTGTGCAACAAAAATGAGTATGAATGTCATCCTTCATGGAGGGCCTTATATACAAGAACCACTTCCACAACTTGGACTAGTGGATTCCTTTACAAAGCTTCCATGCATTTTCATTATGTCTTTTAGAGAAGTCAACAAGTTTCCTTGAATTTTTCTTAATTTTGCATGACATACCATCCAGTGTGAGAGATCTGAAGGAGGTAACTTTTTGTGTAGATGACTTTAAAGCACCATTGTTCCATTCAACTATGGTTTTGCTTTAGATATTAGATTATTTTTTTTCTTCAGGAAAGATGTTGAAATTGATCTTATGGGGAATCTACTACATTTATGCAAGTTTGAGCCTTTCTTTCTAAATCAAGGACATCTTACTGAAGGATAATGTGAAATTTTATGTTTGTTCTTATTCAAGTTTGAATTTATTTAAGGACTGCTAGAATCTATGGTCATTTGCGATTATGAATTATAACTATATATAATTTTGATGTTTCTAAGTTGGAGATTGTACTATTTTCATTGGAGGATGCTACCATTGATGCGCCCAAGGCTCCTGAGTTCCTTGGTCATGTAGGGTCAAAATCCACTAAGCTGATTCCATGTCATTAGAACAATTTTGCATCCTTCCTGGGAAACAAATCCATTACATAATAGGAGTTTCCCAAGAAGGAATTTATAACATGAAACCAAAAAATTAAAAAGCAATGTTAGTTTGTCTTTCCAACGCATATGATAGAGAAAACTGGCTTTATTTAGGCTACTCATCCATATAGGGTTCAATGTGCAATTGGTTAACTAGATAATGAATTGTCTTTCCTCCATATATGTGCAATTATAATTAATGGCTTAACATATTCTTCTATCATGACTACAAGAGACCATGGGTAGGTATGACTAATGGCTCCTGTGCCATTTTTTAATGTAGAGTAGGTGGTTTCAACAAAGTTATAACAGAGTAAAAAAGAACTATAAGCTTGGAAAATATACAAATAGGATTTTCCCTAAACTTGACATATTTACTCTTCGTTGATTATGTTTTTCTTTTGGGTGATATGACCAAGGTAGGTGCAATTATGTTTAATGACCCCACCCTTGAAGAATTGAAGTTCCTACCTTAAAAACTACCAACAACTGAGGAGCTACAATAATCAACACCATCTTTGATTTGAACCTAAATAGTCTTATTATCTCCGAGTATTTCACTAATCACATTGACCAATATATTCTCCTCATGGATTATTTTTCTCATTCTATTTATTAGTAAAATCCACAAAATGTATCCCTACATTTGAATCTTGGGAAAAAAACATATAATTGTTATCATTTAAATTACCCATATCTCTTGGAGCCCAAAAATCCATTTGATTTGGATAAGCTTTATTTATAACCTCAAAAGCAACCCTATTATAAGCTGAAGGACCATTATGTCCTCTTGAGTCTTGACAAAGTATGATGGAATTAAATTGGGTGAAGACCAGATCCAAGTTTACCATGTCAGAATCTAGGTTGAATGAGATGGCGACCTTGGTTTGAAGATATCCACCATACAAACTAGGACCACCCATACTTATCGTTGCCATCTCTTTTTCATCATCAAGATTAACATACTAAGGACCTATAACCTGTGGAGGCCCATGGTAGTTATTGAAAAGTAATTTATTAGAATATATGCCATTTCTTATTATGAGATTTACCACATCTGAAAATGGAATCATGCACATCATTTTGAAGAAGTCCACAAATTAGGTCAACATAATTTTTTTCACATTTACGACTTCCCTCACATTTTTTTGTTTCTTGAAGCTCGAGCACTTTCATAACAAAATATGCAAATTCAAACAACAAAAATGGTCCACTCTCTTTTCATTTTCTAATATTATAATGAATTTTTGTTAGAGACACTATTTGTTTGTTTGTTTTGGTTAGAAAAGGGTTTGCTCTTGGTTTTATGCGACTTTCAATTTATCATATGTAGCGTGTTGAGAAATGGGAAAGGATAATGTGTGAAATTTATCTTGCATAAATTGATGCTGAATGAAAGGATACATAGTTTAACCAAACTACAATTCACTTTGGTAAAGGTAGAGGAACATCTTAAAAAATTGCTTAAGTATACACCATATATAAAGTTTGACCATAAGTAATATATGCATTTTTCTATTGTAGATATGTAACTTTTTCTACCCAAGATATCACAACAAGAAAAATATTGATATTGTAGAAATTGTTCGAGGACTTCATTGAGGTCGATTTTTCTGATGTCCTATTTGATTGATACTTTCTCATATGTCGGGAAGACTTTAAATATGAATTGATATGCTCATGAAACAAATCAGATTCAAATTTTATAGATATGAAAGATAAAAAAAAATGTCAATGTCTTTGTTTGATTGTTACTTGACTCTGTTGTGGGCAGGTTACAGGAAATGTGATTGGAAAAATGACGGGGAGATGATGCATATCACGTCTTGGATATGGTTCATTCGTTGTTAGAGATCACTTAGACACCTAAGCCACCGACTTTGGAAATGTTTCTAGTGGGAATTCCTATGGTTTTTAATGTTCTGATTATTTCACCTCATGGTTATTTTGGGCAAGAAAATATCTTAGGAATGCTACACACGACATTGGTGGACAGGTAAACAAATTTTTTATAATTGTAATTTCCATTCCATGACATCCTCTCTTTATTGTTTGATTGTATTTTGGACGTTTCTTTTGATTTTGTTTTGTATTTTAACTATGAAATTGAAAATACTCAGTACCATGTCCATTTAAACAACAACCAAAGCTTGAAGATGAAATTAGTATTACACTATATTGATTGGAGTCCTTATAGCTATTTTGTGTTAAAATATTTTCATGAGTATCAGAAAAAGTTACTTTCATGTTGTTATTTGAGTACATGTTGTTTATATACTTGACTAAGTTCATGCGTTAGAAAAAGAAATGTTGTTGTAAATAGAATGACAAGGATTAAACATCACACCTCAAATTATTTGTTTTCACAAGTTATCTACAACTCGAGCTTTTTAGCGTATAACTTAGTTGACATGATTGTTCTTAAGATTTCCTTGAAAGCTGAATACTAAGTTACTATGGTGTTCTTTTCTATATATCGTGATATTTTATTTTCTTTGTTTATATAGGTTATCTGGCCACATTATAGTGACAGTTATCGCCCCAATGAAGAAAATTTATTCGAGTTTCTTACTTGTATGGGGAAAAATGGCTTTGACATTGTTGATGTTGAGGTATATGTCGTATAACTATTTATAGTCTAATTTAGTTAATATTCTAGTGTTCATTGTTTTTCATGTTTTAAACTCATTGTATCTTCTTTTGTTTTTAGAAAATGAACTCAGTATTGATGGTAAAAAGCATGAATTAAAAGAAGAGGGGAGCAATAACATTGGAGCAACAAATGCAAAAAGAGGGAGAGGAGAACTGGTCTGGTGATACTCTTAGAGCCAATATCTCGCATAAGACACACATATAAAGACTGATGGTCAAGTCTTCAGAGTTGGTGAATTCACCTGCAATGCCTTGAAAACACAACGATAATGTTTTGAAGTGATGAAACACCATTTCATGTGTAAATTGTAGTCCATCCAATATTAAGTTGGAAAATCATATTGTAATACTTTAACATTTCATATAATATAATTTATGTGGTTGAAATTATTTATAGTTTCACTTGATATTGTTTAGTATTGTAATTAAAATATGCGACTTTGTGTTTTCCTATTAGATGAACATGCATATTGTGTGACATTTTTTAAATCATACAAATTAATTTATGTTGATTAATAATTAACACAAAATCAATTTAAAACTACTAAATTAGTAGTTTACATTGATTAATGATGAACACAAATAAAATGAATATACCACTAAATTAGTTTTTTATAATGATTATTAATGAAAGTAAATGAAATGAATAAAAACTACTAAATTAGTCATTTATATAATGAATAAATGGCTACTACAAATGATAAATTTGTGACTACAAATGACGACTAAATTTTGCAGATATAGGACTACTAGTAGCTAATTTACAGTATCTTATAACACGACTAAAATTTAGTTGTATTTCTCTGGTAATTAATTGGTTTCAAACGATGACTAAAAATTGCATATATATGACTATTAGTAGATAATTTACAGTATCTTATAACATGACCAAAATTTTGGTCATATTTCTTGGTCATTAATTGGTTTTATTGGGTGATCATCTAGTAATATATTTTGTTGTATATTTGGTCATTAATTGTGACAATTAAAGACCAAATCAAAGATTAAATAAATGAACAAATCAATGAATAAATTAATGATCAAATCAATGATTAAATCAATGACTAAATTAATGGCTAAATCAGTGACTAAATTAATGACCAAATTAAAGACCAAATATACAACTAGACAACAAAATTGAGATAACCAATTAATGACTAAGCTAAAAACGACCAAAAGTTGGCCGCGTTATAAGATACTGTAAATTAGCTACCATTGGTCACCGACCGAAAAATAGTCGTTTATATGAAAATTTTAGTCATTTTTTTAGTAACTAATTAGCCATTTTGTACTAGTGTACTAATTACCACGTCATCCACACCACGCTCCTTTAATACAAATTCTCGTGGTCGGGCCCCACCAAATGGAGATTTCCTATCCTTTTCATTACTTGCTTCAAGTTGCTCAACAGGCAGTGAGCAAGGCTTCAAATTTAATTTTGATCACTCAGTAGATCTGTTCTCCTCCTCGAACTCAGATGCCCCCAATACTATTACAGTTTCCTGAGTGTTGTTTCCTACAGCTTCACTGGAAACCTCAACATGCAATGAACCAGTAGCAAAGTGATATTCATATGACTTGCTCATCAACCCACCATGTTAATTCTGGGTAACATCCTTTAATGTAATCTGAGAAGTAGCGTCCAATGACTTAGTTCACGGGAGAATATTTAAATTGGGTTGCATGAAGTATAAGAGAAATGATGGAACATTGATGCTCATGAGGCATCAATTATATAATCGAATTTTGGTTTTTGTTGATTTCAAGTGTTTCTGATTTTTTTGATTTTTTATTTAAATGCACATTCATTGTAACTAAATAGAAGAAAAGAGATATCAACGCCTTAGAAATGAGCCACTTCGAGGGGGCAACCTCCGATACATTACATAAATGAACAATTCTTGGATGATACAATTCACAAAACCTCCTTTCTATATATAGGAGTCCATGGGGCATAATGTAATCCTAGTGGGCCACAATGTAATCCTAGCCGACCTAACAATAATAATTTAAGGGCACAATAATAACAAAATGGGGGTTACAAGGGTACAATAATAACAATAAGGGGTTACACTAACAATAATAAGGGACTATACTAGTAATATAGGGACCTAACATGCCCCTCTCCTTCAAAAAAAGTGTTGTCCTCAACGCTTGAGTAGCTATGGGTGCTTTTGTATAAAATTCTCATCCTCCCATGTAGAATCTTCAGTGGGTAAGTTCTTCCACTTGATGAGATACTCTGAAATTGATCGATTCCGTAGTTGTCGAGTTCTTGTTTCCGTGACTGCTTCCGGTTCCAATATGATTTTCCTTCCTCATCAAGTTCTGGAAATATTGTTTGAACTGGAATATTTTCACCTATAACCTTCTTTAAGCATGAAACATGGAAAGCTGGATGTACTCGCGAAGAAGCAGGAAGCTCCAATTTGTATGCCATAGTACCAATCTTTTGCAACACCTTGTAAGGACCATAGTACTTTGGCGATAATTTATTATCCTTCTTTGCTTGCTTGAGGGACATTTGTTTGTATGGGTGTAGCCGTAAAAATACCCAATCTCCTACATCAAAACTTCTTTCGCTGCGATGTTGATCTGCCTATTGTTTCATTCGATTTTGTGCCAAATTCAGGTTATCCTTTAAGAGTTGGAGAACTTCTTGCTGATGCTCGATGTGATCTTCCACTGCTTGAACCTTCGAATTTTCCCTTAAAGATGATGTGATCGATGGTGGATGATATCCATTAAGTGCCATAAATGGGGTCATTTTTGCTGCAGTATGGAAGGAAGTGTTATACCACCATTCAGCAAGAGGTAACCACTTGACCCATTGTGTTTGTTTATCAAATACAAAACAACGAAGATATCCTTCCAAACATTTATTTACGATCTCGGTTTGACCATCAGATTGAGGATGATAAGATGAGCTATGAGCTAATTGAGTACCCAAACAAGAAAATAACTCCGTCCAAAAATTTCCAGTAAAAATGGGATCTCTATCGCTCACAATAACCCTTGGGTTTCCATGTAGCTTTTGAATTGTTTCCATAAATGTAGTAGCAATTGTACTTTATTTAAATGGATGAGATAATGCACAAAAGTGTGCATACTTGGTAAGTATATCAACTACCACCATGATGACACTCTTTCCTTCGGACTTAGGTAAACCTGTGATAAAATCCATTGAAATCTCCTCCCAACGTTGACTTGGAATGGATAAAGGTTGTAGAAGTCCGGGGGTCTTAATTGTTTCCACTTTATTCTGCTGGCAAACCAAACATTCCGCCACAAACTTTTGAATATCAAATTTAAGGCCATCCCAAAAAAATTCTTTCTTCACCCTGTGGTAATTTTTTAAAAATCCCGAGTGTCCTCCTAAAGGAGAAGTGTGCAATTCCAGAAGAATCTTTTGTTTTAGATGGGAATTATTACAAAGATATAAGCGATCTTTGTACCATAAGGAATCATTTTTCCAACTAAATGTATCAGATGTACTAGGATATTTTTGCAACTTTTGGATGAGTGTCCATACATCTTTGTCCTTCTTCCATTCATCTCTTGCTTCAGTTATCCAATCTGGTTGGATAATAGAAATGGCACAAAGAAATGCTTCCACCTCTTCATTCTTTCTTGAGAGTGCATCTGCAACAACATTAAGCTTTCCTTTTTGTAGATTATTTCAAAGTCATAACCCAACATCTTTGTGACCCATTTTTGCTGCTCTTCTGAAGATAGTCTTTGTTCCAAAAAGTGTTTAAGACTATCATGATCAGTTTTTACCTAGAAGTGTCTTCCCATTAGGTAAGTTCGCCATTTCTTTAGTGCATGTAGTATTGCTAACATTTCCTTCTCATAAATAGGTTTCTGTAAATACTTTCCTTTGATTGGACGACTTTCAAAGCAATGGGTCTTCCTTCCTGCATTAAAACTGCACCAATTCCATTTCCTGAGGCATCACATTCCACAATAAAGGTTTTTGTGAAGTCTGGTGTAGCTAAGACCGGTGCTAGGCACACTGCCTCTTTAAGACGTTCAAAGGCCTTAGTTGCTTCAGGAGTCCATGAAAATGCATCTTTCTTCAATAATGTTGTTAGAGGTGTTGCTATTCTCCCATAATTCTTAACAAACTTGCGATAATACCCTGTTAACCTGAGAAATCCTCGCAACTGCTTTATGGTTGTGGGAACTCTCCATTCCTTAATGGCTTTAATTTTGTTAGGGTCTACTTTAACACCCTCGTGAGATACAATATGACCCAGATATTCCACCTCTTGTACTCCAAAGAAACATTTGAATTTTTTTGCATATAATTGTTTCTCCTGCAATAGTTTGAGCACCCTGTCAACATGTTCAACATGATCCTTCCAAGACCTGCTGTAGATTAGTATATCATCTAAAAATACTAGCACAAATTTTCTAAGGAAGGGTTTGAAAATGGAATTCATCAACCCTTGAAATGTAGAAGGTGCATTGGTAAGGCCAAAAGGCATGACCAAAAATTCATAATGACCCTCATGAGTTCGAAATGCTGTTTTTGGAATATCTTAAGTCTTCATTCTAATTTGATGATATCCTGAACGAAGATCCAACTTGGTAAAATAAATTTCTCCATGTAATTCATCCAATAATTCATCAATCACAGGAATGGGAAATTTATATTTAATGGTGAGCTTATTGAGCTCCCTATAATCCGGACACATTCGCCATGATCCATCCTTCTTGTGTACCAATACTACAGGAGCAGAGAAAGAACTTTGACTAGGTTGAATTATACCCGCCTCTAACATTTCTGCAATCATACGTTCAATGTCTCTCTTTTGGAAGTAAGGATATCTATAAGGCCTGATGTTTGGAGGAACACTTCCTGGAATCAAATGAATAGCATGATCATGATCACGAATAGGTGGGAGTCCTTTGGGAGTTTCAAACACCTTGGAATGATTGTACAAGACTTGTTGGAGATCTACAGAAATAGATGATTTTGATGTTGGAACTTCTAGTGAGCATAATTGTGCAATTACGCCTCGTTGTTATTTCTTTAGAAGCTTTGTCATGACATTAGAGCTTATTATCTTTCCCGGCTTCCCTGAAATACCCCGTAATTCGACTTCCTTTCCTTCTGAAAAAAAAAAAAAAAAAAAAAAAAAAAAATTTCAAGAAAAGTTCTTGAAAATTAAAAGCTACCGTCCCCAAAGATTGTAACCATTGTACTCCTAGTACAACATCAGCACCTCCCATAGGAATGGAAAGCATTGGACTAGTCAATACATATTCCCCCATGGTTAGCTTGATATTATGGCATTTCCCAGAGCAATTTATAGTTCCTCCATTTGCAACCATCACTTGGAATTCTGGTGCTGGGTATAGGAAACAATTTAATTCCTTCGCTACCTTACAATGAATAAAATTATGGGTGCTACCTGAATCAATCAACACTATTACCTTTTTCTTCTTGATCTGTCCTGCTATCTTGAGAGTTTGAGGAGTGGTAATTCCTGCCAGTGCATTACATGATATGGTCGGATTCATTTCTTCCTCTTCTATGGTTGGTTCCTGGTGTGTATCCTCTTCTTGCTCATTTTCTTCTTCTTCTTCACAATCTATGTAAAATAATTTCTTTTCAGCACACTTATGACCTTTGGTGTATTTGCTATCACAACTGTAGCAAAGCCCTTTTGCTCTTTTTTCTTCCAATTGTTGTGGTGTCAACCTTGTAGGTTGTGGAAATCTAGGCGTAGCAACACTTCCTTCTTTATAGAATTGAGTGGTAGGCTTCCTTGTCGTCATAATTTTACATTCAACTTTTCTTGCCAACCTGAATGCCTTCTCCAATGAATCAGGTTCCAAAACACGAACTTCATGTTGGATGTTATCCTTTAGAGTGCCTATGAAGAGATCAATCCCGTGTTCCTCTCGAATATCAGTTACCCTTATATTCAATTTTTGGAAGTCCTCAATGTGCTGCCCCACTAAACCCTTTTGTTTGAGATTTATCAATTGGCTAAAGAAGGTGTTGCTCTTTGTATCCTCATAATGTGCTACCATTTCCTCCGTAAAAATTGACCAAGTGACAATTTTTTTACGGGAGCAAAGCCATCGATACCATACAAATGTATTTTGTTCTAAATGTAAAGTTGCAATGCATACCTTTTGGGTGTTTTTCATGTTATGGAGATCAAAATATTTCTCCATCTGTAGTATCCATGTTACAGGGTCCTTTCCATCAAACTTACTCATATCCATCTTTGGAATATGGTGGTTCTTCCCGCCAACATTAGAGTTTATGAAATCACAATTAACATTTATTTTGTTCTCATCATGAGGTTCTTCTACTATCTTTTCACCATTAGGAAACCTTTCTTGTATCAACTTTGTCAAACCTTCCATGTCTGCCTTTAGAAAATTCTTCATGTTTTCCATTTTCTCATCGATCTTAGCTTCCATGTCATCCATCTTAGATTCCATGCCAGCCTCCATGCCATCCATCTTAGCTTCCACGCCATCCATCTTAGCTTTCACGCCATCCATCTTAGCTTCCACGCCTTTCTTCAAAACTTCCATTTCATTTTTTGTTGCTCTTTGCGAGAGTGAAATTTGTTGCACTTGCTCTTGTAATTTTGATAGATCATGTTGCAATTCTTCGTCTTCATGAGTCACAGTAGAGCTTTCCAAAGAATTAATGGGTGTTGAATTCTTTTTTGGGGCCATTTTATAATCCAATACTGATATCTATTCTACAATATTCCCTTGCAATCAATTCAACTTGATTCTTCAAACAAGACTTATGCAATTCGGAAAAAAAATACACACCTTTTACTTGATTTTGAGGAGCTCGATATTGAAATTGTATTATCTCTATGATTGCGGCTCTTCTATATCTAAAATTAAGCACTGAAGTAGCCCTCTGAATTCTCTTTTGAATTCCATAGGTCTGACCTGATTTGGATTCTCCAAGACAAAGTTGTGTCCAATCTCCCACAATGACCTAATTATGGACTGGTTTATTAAGAAGCGAGACATACGACTTTCACGTATCCTTGTTTTGTCCTTTGTGCTGGAAATTTATATCTAAGAAACTACACTCTGTTTTCTTGTGACCACTTTTACGGCACTCCAATCTGATGCCCAGAGAGAGATTTATTGAACTTTTCCCATGATCACCTCTTTGAGATGAAATTTAGGAGCCTAAAACAACACTACCTTCCACAGATCATATCTCCAAAAATATTGCGAACCAAGATCTGAAATTTCTTGAGGACTTTCCTCAAGCTTTCATCTTCTCACCATATGAATTTCAGATTCTTAACCTTCGTAGAAAAAAAGTTATAGCGAAAATTCCATGATGACATGTTTAGGGCACGAAAAGGAGCTAACTTCCACAGTCCATATCTCGAAAATGTTGTGAAACAAGCTCTAAAAGTTTTGAAAATATTCCTCGGGCTTTGGTTCGCACCTAAAATTTACGACTTCTCAAACCGTGAAAAAGTTATAGCAAAAATTCCACGATGACCTATTTGGAGCAGCGAAACCCTAGAATCCAAAGCTCTGATACCAAATGTTGTGTAACCAACTCCAAAAATAGAAGAAAAGAGATATCAACGCCTTATAAATAAGCCACTTAGAGGGGGCAACCTCCAATACATTACATAAATGAAAAATTCTTGGATGATACAATTTACAAAACCTCCTTTCTATATATAGGAGTCCATGGGGCCATAATGTAATCCTAGTGGGCCACAATGTAATCCTAGCCAGCCTAACAATAATAATTTAAGGGCACAATAATAACAAAATGGGGGTTACAAGGGTACAATAATAACAATAAGGGGGTTACACTAACAATAATAAGGGACTATACTAGTGATATAGGGACCTAACAAAATCCAACTTTTTCGTTTTTTTTTTGCTGCGTGGAAAGACTAGCATGTGGAAAGACCAACATGGAGGAGCCAACAACATCGAGTGTATAAGGAACATATAACCCAACAACGTGTATTTTCCGTGGAGATCCATGTGGATATTATCTAGCGTGGAGGAGCAAGCTCGTGAACCAGCATCATGATTCACATTCAAGCCTCCAACGTGAATACAATTCGAGCCAACAACATTTAGAGATCATTGTGGAGGATCGAAGCACTTGCAGAGGGAAATAATTGCGGCGTTGGAGGAGAACAACGTGGGCGTGCCTCTGGTCTCCGCCACATTTAGTTGTATGATGTTAGCTTACGACTTAAGGTGCAAGGAACACAAAATGCAAAAATTTCCAGATTTGGTTGAGAAGACACAAATATTTTCATGTTGATTGGGTTTAGATATGGTAGCCATGTATTGAGGGCGCGAAAAACTCTATAGCCACACAATTTTCGCATTAGCGATGTGTTTGACAAGACCAACCACACAATCTGTGTGTTAGAAATGTGTTTGAAAATATAGTGCATATGGTGTTGAGAAGGTTTATTTTAACAGATCTTGAAAGCAATCCACGCTTTTAAAATTAATCACATCATTGTGGAAAATATTTTGTTGATTAATATATTATTTGCATTGAGATGAATTCGGTGTAGGTTGTTTCTATGCGAAATTTGGAAGAAAACCAGCGAAAAGGAAGAGTCGAGCCAATAGTGTTTTCGTGGAATTCAAAGGTGTTTAAAGAAAATATTCAGAGATGACAATAAAACTGAAGGTGAGAATAAAGATCATAAATTCATGATCATATATAGCTTTGATATTGGAGCAAAATCTTACAAAGTTACAAATGTTGAGGTTGCATTGAATAAAAACACTGTTGTGGAAATTATATATAGTTCGAGTGTGAATCCAAATCAATGTGCAATGTAGTTTACCACTATAGAATTTCCACCATTCTGTTTTATCCCTTGCTCAAAGTTGCACAATGTTTTTTTTTTTTAATCTTGTCCTTTGATATGATATTGGAAATGCAGTGATGGGGTCGCCTAGAGGTTTTTCATAATAAAAGACACACAAAACACTACAATATACATAGAAATATATATTTGAGTGTAAGTGGAGACATATTGAGTGCGTTTTAATGAGAGTTTTGAAGTGATTTGTGGAGTGACCAGGATATTTTTTTTTTTTTTTTTGGAGCGATAAGTGTTGTGTATTTGGACTGATCAGTGAAAGTCATTATTGTAATCCAAAGTAATTTTTTACTTTGAGAGAGATTGAGTCGGTGCAGGAAATTTTTGAAGACAAATCACTTCCAAGGAATTCTGGAAATTTGAGAAGACTCCATGACCATGTTTTCAAAGTGAAAGATGATGTACTCCACTACTTAATAAAACATAATTTTTTGATGGTGCTTGTGTCCTAGATCTGCCCAAAATTGAATAAAAAGATCTTAGGTACACCATGAGTGTGTTTATGGTGCATGATTCTTGATATTTATTTTGTTTTATGTCTAGTTTTGACACTATAATTATCTAAAACACACATAAAGTTCAAAGCAAGAAAATGAAAGCAATCACATAGCTACGAAAAACATTCCAGGAAGCATTATCATGCACATAAAATCACATGAATTTTTGCAACACATCATCAAGTTAATACAGAGGTTATCCACAACCACATTCCACATCATTTAATCAAAGCAATCAAGTTAAAGAAGCTACAAAATCAAGCATTCCAATACAAGTCTACATTGACATCAACGTCAAACAATTTTTGTGTAACTTGTAAATCAAAAGTTGTAAGTTTGTAATCCAATTCAAATAAAAACTGAGTTGTATTGTAAGGGTGCATTCTCGGTTGACACTGGCACCCAAGTTTGAATTGATAAGGAGTTCAAGTGAGCCATTTATCTTCAACCAAGTCAAATAAGCTAAGTAAGTCTTCAACAAAGTCATCAATATTATTTGAACTTTCCATTGTAAGCATTTTTTCTTGGGTGCATATTTGACAGTGTTCGACACTATTCTTTTACAAAAAAACACAATCAAGTGAGTCAATTCAAGCAAGTACAAAGTTCCAGTGAAAAAATTCAAAGCATCAAGCGAGCTTTCAACTCCAAAGAAAACAAACAACAAGTTAAAATATACTGCAAGCGAGCATGAAAGCAAGCCAATGTGAAGGTGATTGAAGCATTCACAAAATTCAAGCGAGTATGAATTTAATTGAAGCAACAATCAAATAAAGTGAGCGAGTTCAACTCTAAAGCAAGTAAATGTAATATTCAAACAACAATCAAGCAAGTTGAAATCTACAACAAGCGAGCGTGAGTTCCAGTGAGCGTGAAACAAGAAAAACAAGTTTCACCAAGCAAGAGATCAGGAAAATTCCAAAGAAAGCGAGCGTGATAAACTCAATCAAGAGAGCTAGTAAAAGCGAGCGTGACAAAATGGGAAAAGGTGGTAAACATATTTAAAGTGCAGAGATGGAAATTAAAGAGCTGAAAGAGTGCAATCATGAGTTACGTAATACAATTGAATTACTTGAATGGAAGTTGAAGCAGAATCAAAACTTAATCGACCAAATTACCATCACATTAGAAGCAACACAAGACTTTAAAATTGAGCTTGAGATGAAAGAAAAACTCATTCATGCACTTCAAATAAAACTAAGTGAAAAACAAGATCTGCTTGATGCATAATATACAACAAAGGTAGATGCAAGTTGTGACACCGAAGAACTCATCCAAACATCAGATGAAAGTTGTGATACAAGTGAACTTATTCAGCATAGTGATGAAGGTTGTGACACAGAAGATCTCATCAATCAAGTTGATTTCAGTTGCGACACAAGTGATCTTATCTAGCTGGTTGTACTACTTAATGATGCAACGAGTAGTACCAAAGATCAAATTGAACAGTTTGATGCAACATGTCAAACATATGAATCATTAATTGAAATGGTTGATGCTCAGTGTAATAAAGATGATTTAAACAATCCAACTCAGAATATCGACAACAACAGCAGGTGTGAAGAGCAACAACACAATGATCTTTCCAAGAAAGTGATCAGACCTTGGGAAGAAATATCCTTCAACAAAGATCAACATGGCCTAGGTTACACCAAAGACAACAATTTTTATATTTAGGATTACTCAAAACCGGTACAGTTTGTAAGCGCAGGCTTTCTAAACAATGATCATAACAAGTGTAACCATTGTAAGTGAAATGGCCATATGGAGAGTACATGTTTTAACCTCCATCCTTGTCACCATTGTGGCAAGAAAAATCATTCATAAAGAAGATGTAGTAAGCAGAATCAAACACCCAGAGTGAAGATCAATTATGCATGGATTGGTCCTTGGAAGTGGTCATCTATAGTCAAACAATTATCTATGTGTTATCGATGACTTCAGTCTCACACGAAGACAACTTTTATAGTACACTGAATATGGTGAAACTCTCCTACACCTGAAGGGGGGGAGTTCCGAAATGAAATCACGATGATTGTATCTCATTTTAGCTGATAAAGGGGGTGGGGATGATAATGAAATTGAAGGTGGTTGTTAGACTGAAAGTTTCGAAAACATCAGAAAAAGTAGCCAGTGGACATCTTCATCAGCTAGTGAGCATAAAAAAATTTGCTAGTGGGCGGTCAACAACAAGAGCAGTGGTGAGCCATTTTCGAAAAACGCCGTGAGCAGTTTTCGACATCATCCAGTGAGCAGTTTCCGACAACATCAGCAAAAGCAACAGTGAGTTTTTTTTTAACATCAGTGATCATCAAGTAGCTAGTGGCAGTTCTCAACATCAAATAAGCAGTTTTGACGTCAGCAAATTCGCTAGTGGGCATTCTCAATATTTTTTCAGTGGGAAAGAAAATTCGCCAATGGGCATCATCAATTTTTTGTCAGTGGAAAAAGGATGTTGATTGCAAGAAAAGAACAGCTGGATCCTTTTGTAGCATGGCACGTGATGAAGTTGTCAAGAAAAATTCAGAGATGAATCAGACTTGCAGCTGACTCATGATCTCTCCAGTTTGAAGTATTTTCAGCATCCAACTTTAGCGGTTTTTTAGGCAGTGTGTTTGAGGATCAATAGTTTCAGCATTATAATTTGGAAGATGGTTCCTCGTTCTTATTTTGGATTTATCATTGAGGTGGGGAATGTTAACCTCACTCTCATGTGAGCAAAAAAAATTATAAATCCAAAATAATTAAATTAATTAAATCATGAAAATTAGGAATTTATTCCTAATTTTCTAGATTGAGTTTTTTCCTCTCAATTGGGAGTCAGTTTAGGCCTAGAGATTCTCTCCACCTAACTAGGTTCCTAGATTGGTGTATGGTTGAGATTTTTCCTCAAACAAAGTATCCAAGATAGACGCACTATCTTGAGCCACATTATCCTCTTATATTTATATGTGTATTATACCATTGTTTTAATAATGAGAATATGTGAGGAGTACAGCAAGGCTGAGGCCTTTTCCGCCATGTTTATTTTACTATGTCTCTGGTATGTTTTTATGATTGTTAATTTTGGTTAAATTCTACATACACTACAATATTTATTTTAAATTTTCCTTTTAGTACGGAAACAAGGGATATGTAGGAAGACCATAGTTTTGGAATTTCTACTAAATCTATGCTACATCTTATATATGTTCCCTTCATTATTCATTTCTAGAAACCTACTAGTCAAGCATTACCAAAAATGATATTTTCAAGAATTTTAACTATATGCTTCTTTGAATTAAATTTCAAAAATAGAGATGCTACCCATTCTATTAGATGGATGAACAAAAAATTTAGTAGTAGTATTTTATCTATATTTGAAAAGATGTTCTTCTAATTTTTAACAATGCATTCATAGAATATTGCCTTCACTGAAAATTTAGACATGCTCCCAATTTTCCTTCCAATGTAGAGAAACAAGTATTTTCCTGGATAAAGGTATTTGATTTGGGCTTCCATATCATGAGTGAATGATTGTGGCATGGTTTTCCTTCCAATGTAGAGAAACAAGTATTTTCCTGGATAAAGGTATTTGATTTGAGCTTCCATATCATGAGTAAATGATCGTGGCATGGTTTACAGTCTCAAGGTTTAAGAACGGTAATATACTTTTCAGCTTGTTCAGTTGAAGAACACTCCTCAATCATACATGTAATGGTGTAGGAAAATAAATTCCATTACTTAAAAGAACAAGCTTCTATGTCTCCACAAAATGAAAAGTAAAAAATTTCTTAAAAACCAAACTGAAAAAAGGTTATAAGCCAAAAAACAAGAAGAATACACAAAGAAGACAGATTGTAAACTATGATATTCTGCTCCTAAGAAGTGAACCCGCAAAAAAATAGTAAAAATTACATTGAGCGTTTAATTCTCATAGAAAAATACTCAACAAACCATGGGCCATCAATGCATCACTAAAGTGATCTATCTCCAAATGTGATCAAATGCTTATAATATGTTGGCTGCATGCAGAGATTTCTAAATAGTTTCCGAGACAACCTTATAAACCACTATTATGGTATATGGATCTAGGGTGAGAAATCAACCATAATCATTTAAGCAACTTAATGTTCAAATGCTGATATCTTCAGCAAGCCAAATTTCCTTCTTGTAGAATGTAGAAAAAATATTTTCTGTGTGAATATTTTCCTTTCCCTCAAAAAATTATGTTGCTCAAGAATTTGGGTAAATATATTTGTATAGAGCATCAAACTCGTTGCTTCACTTTAACTAGCATCTAGCGTTCATTATAATAACCCAACAATAGTAAATATCATAGTCATCATATGAACATGATGTCATACAATGGGAAGATTAACAACACAAGGAAAGTAATTTTTGGCTAAGGTATCTAATGGCTTAAAAAGTTGCTACCTGGAACAACTTGCAACACGAGATGTATGGTTTGTGCATGAAACCTCAATGGGGATATCAACTTGCAAAAGGTTCTCCGGATCAAAATATCCCCTCGCCATTGTAACAACCTTTATGTCTCATTTATTTTAATATTTCTACTTAAAATCAATGATTTAATCTCTGTCATTTCAAAAAATGTAACAACAAAACCTCATGGCATCGTCCTAAGCATTATCTTTTTGAAATCTCGACGAAGAAATGAATTATAATCTTCTATTATACGTAAATACCAAAATAATATTACCTGTATATGGAGAAACCTAAGAAAATTTTGATTCTGTTGATCTCATGAGGGAGAAAAACTATCTTAATGTGAAAATATTCTAGCGGACTTCAGAGTTGCCAACATCCACTGGATCTAGAATTCAGAAATAAATTCTGTGGAGCTTAATAAGAGCATCAAGGGGTTTTAGTGTTTTGATAGCTTGGCCAAAGTTTTAAGAGGGAAAATGAAAAAAACACTATTTATCAATTTTTTAAATAATAAAAAATAAGGATTTTAAAATGGGAAGTACATTCATAAAATGTGTAAGAGTTTGCATTAAACATTTCACTAAAAAAAGCATGATTATGAGTTTCTAGAGCAGCATGGGATAGATATCAAGTGAAAATTTAAACACTTAAATATTTAAAAAATTTAATATAATTTCACCCTAAATGAGGTACGGTAAATAAATAAAAATATAAATAAACTGGAGGTATGGTAAATAAATAAATTTTTTTTTAATACTTACTGCAAAAGTATGGAAAATAAATAAAAATATAAATAAACTAAAGTTATGGTAAATAAATAAAACTCTTTTTATATTTACTCCATAAACCTCTTTATATTTAAGGAAACTCAAACAAGAGGTTTTATTTAGGTGAAGCCTATGGGCACAGTACCATTTTAATACCATGGGCTAAATACCATAGGCCAAATACCATATTTATAATATATATATGGTAAATAAATAAATATAAAAGAGGTATACAAAAGTATGGTAAATAAATAAAAATATATCAAATAGGATTAGAAATCAACATCTAATTATATACCAAGCCTATGGGCCAAATACCATGGTAAATAATAGAGGTATGGTAAATAAATAAAATATAAATAAATCAAAAGTATGGTAAATACATAAAAAATATTTTTATATTTGCTCCATAATCCTCTTTATATTTACGAACACTCAAAAAAAGGTTTTATTTAGGTGAATCCTATGAACCAAATACCTTAGGCCAAATTATTATTAATACCATGCAAAAAAAAAATTATTAACCCTAACATTAATATTAAAAGATTATTATTATTATTAATTATAATATTCATATTAATATATTATAATATTAATATTATTAAATTTAATGTTTTGGATTAATAAAACATTAAATTTTTTATATTATAATATATATTAATATATCATGATATATATTAACTCTAGATATATATGAGAAGGAAGAGCAAAGACATAGAGTGATAAAGGAGGATAGATATGGGGATTCACAAGGGAGAGATGGAGATAAAATAAAGGAGAGGGGAGAGAAGGAATGGAGAGAGAAAGAGAGAGGAGAGAGAGAGTTAGAGAAGGGTAAAGGAGGGAGAGGGTGACACAAAGATGGAAGGGGGGAGAGAGAAGGAGAGAAGGAGGGATATAGTGAGAGGATTGGAGGGTAGAGAGAGAGAGAGAGAGAGAGAGAGAGAGAGGGTGGGATATAGTGAGGGGATTGGAGGGTAGAGAGAGAGAGAGAGAGAGAGAGAGATAGAGAGAGTTTGGGGAAGAGAGAGGGAGGTAGGAGAGAAAGGGAGAGAGATGAAGGACGAGAGAGAGGACTTGAGAGAGAGGAACCCGTATCATAGAAGAAAGAAGATGTGACCAGATTACTCTATAGGGATATGAGATGTAGGGGCACCCTACCTACCTAAGTAAATGTTTAAACCAAATGTGGTGTAATCATTTGTAATGGTGGTCGATTATACGAGGCGACGATTTTACAAGGAGGCACTGGATTTTTAATGTGATATGCAAAACATAAGTACCGAACCTAACCATTTCACATTCACCATTGTTCTCTCCGCATGTGTTAATTTGGTTATATTTGGAACATGGCAAAGGAGTCTTGTTTTGTGATCACCTCCCACAAGGTTTCACCAATTGTGAGAACACAACACTTTTGGTTGCATATTCTAAATCATCATCACTTCCACCAACACCTCATCCAATAATGCTAGTATAAAAAATCTCAGGCTTTGAGAAGCGCAAAGGAACATAATACATGTGCCCTCAATCTCTTCTACATACTTGTAGCTCTCCTCCCAAACCAAAGCCACTATTTTGTGTGTTCACTTTTCCCTGAATCTTGTGCAAACATCCCGAGGTAAGGAATTGTTGCACCAAGGTATGGATCCACTATGTTTCATATCCACTGAAGGAGAACACATTCCAAACAACAAGTAAATTCTCACAAATATCCCCCTGTGGGATGTTGAGAACTCCAAAAATTCCATATGCTCATTAATGAAATATATAAATTGAGAACTTTCGTACAAGACTTGAAGTCATACTAAACTTGGACCAAAAGGCTCAGGCTCTGGGTAGCGCAAAGGAAAATCTACAATATAATTTTTACTATTCTCATCTAGATCATTTTGCATGCATATCTCTTGGGGTTGCAATGAAAATTCTAGGTTCCATAGAAAATCTCCCAAGGAAGGCTTGTCGATGCCCTTCTCTTCCAAGAACTTTTCGGCAGTCTCCCTAAATGTTTTCAGAGAAGTGGGGTTGATGGTCCCAACAAGGTGAGGGTCAATGATTTTTTCAAGCATGCCCATTTTTTCCAGCGCATTTCCCACTCTGCTATATTGAATTTTTCTCTGGGAAAAACAAGATTAAGAGTTTCCCTTGCACACAAGACCTCTAGTAACACTAATCCAAAAGAATAAACATCAGATTTCTATGTTATTTGCTGCCTTCTGAAGTATTCATGATAAAGCTACCGAAAGGCCAAAACTACATTTCATTGCAATAATTACATGAATCTGATCCAGAGTGGATCCAATCTTTGAATGTCCAAAGTCCGCCACATTTTCTTGTGAGCCTGTTATCGTGGAGGTCTCTGACATTTATATAAGCGCATAGGATTCACGTCAAGGGAATCAGATTGTAAGATTGACCAAATATTGAAGCTTCATTGGTATCTTTCCAATCAAACAGTTTTCCAACAAGTCAAGGGAGTCTAAATTGCTGTAGTTGAAAATGAAAGGACATATTGTTACACCGAGGCCAAATCCAAGGACGCTAAGCTTAAAAACCCTCTCATTATTGGAGATCACACCTTCGAGCTCCGAGATGGTGATGTTGTAGGGGTTTTGATCTTGTCTCTGATCCATGGTCACACCTTCGAGCTCGAATATGGTGACATTGCAGGGGTTTTGATCTTGTCTCTGGTCCATTATGTGAGCTTGGGTCCATAAACCTGGCACCCTGTTAGGTTAAGGGGAATTATCAGTTTTCAACGAATAAATATCGATAGAGAAATGGAATTCTAGAGACATTGGCTATCATAAATATTTGGTTTCCTCTGTTAATGTATCAAAGTCATCGGTCCTCCGAAAGGAGCCTTCTTCCCATTCTTTCCTCCAAAACCAGGGTTCATTAGTGTTTCCATATACGCTAATAAACCCCCTTCATTGTCTCCCCCATCTGGAAATCTGGGTTGTCAAATAAAAATGCGAAGGTCAAGCTTTCCATCATCGAGGGTTATATGACATGTCTTGTAACTGTGCAATGAATCTTCTTTTAAATACATTGCTAGATGTTGGTATGATGCAAATATCCCATTTAATGTTTCTCACTCACCTTATTACAAAGCTATGTGGGACTCTATTATAGCTACAAGAAAGGGTTTCAAATTCCCTACTATGGATGAATTGAGGGGAGATCTTTTGCAAAAAGAGATTTACTACTTTGATTATTAATCAAATAGAAAACCAATAATATTGTTTTATTTAAATCTTAATTTGATATAATCATGTAAATTATGTATTAAATGAAATAAATATATTCATTGATACAATTCTCATAGAAATTGATAAAACTAAACACATTTATCCATTATCACACAATAAACCATAATTACATATTTTGAATTACATATTTATAATCATTAATAAAGGTTTATATATTATTAAAAAATTAAATAAAGCTCATACCTAAACAATTAACAAAAGTTCATAATACCATTAAAAATTAACCAAGGTTCATATCAAACAATTAATAAGATTTCATACACCATTACAAAATTAATTAAGGTTCATATCAAAATTAACAAAGGTTCATACAATAATCCCTGATGGGATTGAGGTATGAGCAACACGTGGAAGGCGTCTCACATGAGTAAATACAAGTGGAGCGAGGGAGAGGGACGATACTTCTGGTCCCTTCACCATAACACATGCAACGAGAGAGGTATTGGATTCACATTGGAAATTCATGTGAAAAATGACCACGCATTGGAGTTCAGAGGTGGTGAAAGGATAAGGCGAGGGAAGATGAGGGAGATTGACATTTGACTCCTCACTGTTGTTTGGTGCTAGTCCTGGCGGTGGCCTTCGGAGAGGAAGCATAAATGTCGCAGGAAGGTTTACGGAGGGAGTGGCTTATGTGTGCTTGTCGTGGGAATTTGTTGGTGTAATGCGTTCATCCGGTCCCTACTGCTCAGTTTCTTAGCCATTGTTTGTGTCTGGGTTGAGGATAGGTAGTTGAGGGGAAGTGAGCTCACTCGTTTCCATTTTTCTAGCTTTTGGTGAGCCTATTTTTTCGTGCTAAGAGAGGAAGCTAAAATCTGTAGTCCAGGAGACCTCGAGGGTGGTGGAGGAAAAATAGTTTATTTTCCCAGTTTTGTGCCCTCCGACATCGGTGTGACGATGTTTGGTGGATTGGTGTGTGGTCTCTGTGTAGAGAATTTGGAGGTTGGTTGCTTCCCTGGGGGAAGTTACACTTAGACGTCGATTACTTTTTCATCATTTGTTGTTCAATTTCCTGTGTTGGTTAGGTGGGTGATGGTATTTTGTTTTCATGGTGGTGGTGATATTTATTTGGTAGTGGGAGGTGGATTTGTGGTTCCATGCTGTGGTGGGTGACGAAATTTGGCTCCTTTGTTGGTGGTGTTTGTTTTCTATGGTGGGGAGTCTGGTCTCTGGACTCTACACACGACGGGGTTCTTGGACCTTGGCGAATTATGAAGCCCCTGGTGCGGTGTGGGCATTCTCCCTCCCCTATCGTCCATGGCCCTGCGGGGGTGGCATACTCAGAAATAATCATGGCAGCTCCACGCCAGGGTGGAAAGGATGTGGGGTGTGCATGTCTCGCTAGTGTGGGTGCGCATGGGGGCTGTGGAGGAGGTAGTAGGGGGATAGCAGGGGTGGAGGTTTTAGGAGTCAAAAATAGAGTCGTTGGGGCAGAGGATCCCATGGTGGTAAGGGGAATCATGGGTTTGATTGATCTGAGGTAAATGAGGGGTAGGTTATCCAATATTTCTGCTTAGAGTACTGTCGTGCACTTATCAACAACTTGATGGAAAGAGTGGACGCAGCTGAGAGATTCTGTCGTGAGGAGCATGTAGAGTAGATGGAAACATTGGACCGAATGCACTATTTACAATGCCATGTCCAAGAGAGACAGGTAGTGGTTTGGCGAGGCCAAAACAAACTTACTGAGAAAGTAGAAAAACTAGAGACTTGGTTGGTGCACTTTGAAGGGCACGTTCAATATGACTTCTGTCCTCCACCACCTCTAAGAACAACCCCAGACAACCCTTCATCTATCACGTCAGATGACTAGTATGCTATTTGGTGTTCTTTATGTTTTATATGTGTTTTGGTGCCTATGGACCAACCGTTTATGGACAATGTCCCTAGTCTCTCTTTTGTATTTTTTTCATCTCGTGCAAATTTTGGTCAACAAACCCGGTCGGGGTGAGACCACTTGTTTTGTAAGCGGCTATATGTACTCCTTTTTTCCTACATGAATAGAACATTGACTTACAAAAAAACAAAGGTTCATACATCATTAAAAAAATAATTAAGGTTCATACGTAAATTAACAAAGGTTCATACCTATTTACTAAATAGGTCTATAAATTTATATTTTAGGTTTAGGTTTATCTATTTAGTATTTATCAAATATAAATATGACGATTTGATACTAGATTTAAATGAACTCACACGTTTAACATAAGCAATGTTATATTTATCTATTTATTAAATGTAAATATGAAGATTTGACCTTATATTTAAAACAACTCACAGTTTTAACATAAATCAATGAAGTTTAAAAATTAAACTTTATGGCCAAAGATTAAATATAAATATAAATATTAATTTGACTATCTAAATATTACCTTTACTAAAATTATAATGAAGGAATTAGTGTAAATTTGATAGATGATACACGCAATTATGTTAATTGTAGATGAATCCATCTGCAATGTTAAACTTTAGAGACAAGGGTATTCAGAATTTTAACACTGTAAATTCAGAGACCACTTTGTCTCTAAATTTTAACATTGCAGATGGATTCAAAGACACCTATAGTTAAATGTAACACTTCAGTACCAAAATTTCAATTTTCCATCTATGGAGTGACAATTAAAAATTACTGACATAAATGACTAATTCGTATACTTGTTGTACTTGTTATTTGGTCATATTTTTATTCTTGGAAAATAATAGTCATTTACATTAATTATTATTAATTTTATCACATATTATCTAGTCATATATTTTAATACTAGACTAAATAAGTCATTCATGTTAGTCACTTTTAGTTTAGTCACTTATTATCTAGTCATATATTTTATCCCTAGACTAAATTAATCATATAAATTAGTCGCTTTTAGTTTAGTTACTTATTATCTAGTCGTATATTTTATTCCTAGACTAAATTAGTCATTTAAGTTAGTCATTTTTAGTTCAGTCACTTAAAATTGCTCAAATTTAGTAGTAATTCACTTGAAATAATTGCGGTGACTAATGTTTTTAGTCACCTAGTCATTAATTTCATCATTTTTTACTAGCGAATTATACATGAATCATCATAGAAGAATAGCTCTTATTAAAATATGATAATGCCAACCAAGTCAGGGACTTCCACGTACCACTCGACCATAGATTGAGCTGAACCAAATCTCTCTTTCAACCGATCAAACCCGCGCCATATTCTAAGTGTGAATGTGGGATCTTATGGAGTAAACCAAACAAAACCAAACCAGGCCTTCCAAAGGCCAAACCACCTCAACTCTCAACGAATTATCCAGCCTCATGGTCATACATCACTAACACCAATCAGATTAGTCTCTACCCAAGCTGTCCAGGGCTCTAGGATCTAGTAACTCAACCCACATCCTTATAGGGATCCAACGTGTTTTTCCAACCCAGCTCCAAGGATTAGTAACTTAACCATGGAAATTTTTAGGGGCTGATATTCGCAGGTGGGCTAATTTTCCATGTTTTTTCCAAAAAAAAAGATTCCCTAGTTTCCATTTTATTCTAAAAGTGATTCGCCCAAATTTTATAGTATAAAATTATGCTATCCTAAAAATCTCCAAAATATTATAGAGACTATATAAATTCATTATAAATTTGGATATATTTAAAAAAATATCACCAAATATTTTACAGTCTACTTATTAGGGACTCGTAATATTCGCCAAGTTTTCTAAACTCTAAGATAAATTTTCATCCTTAAAATTTCCTTGAACTTAACCCACCAAGGGCTCCAGAGAATTTGTCCCAACCCGGGCTCTATTACTAGTAACTTAACCCAAGTTGTTCCAGGGCTTCCAAAGAGTTTATCCCAACCTAGGATCTAGGAATAATAAGTCAACCCAAGCTATTCTAGGGCTTCCAAAGAATTTGTTCCAAATCATAACCATAAGTAATTATGAGCTCCAACCATAAAACAATCAAATGGAAAAACCCACAACACCGTGGCTATCCAGGAAATGGAAGGGAAAGGCTAAAACCACTGTCAATCTAGGCAGTCCTCCATGCCAATGACAACACATAATCAGATAATCACATGCATACACCATGCATCCATAAATCAATAATGAAAGCACACATGTAACCTGTTACATGCAAAGCGATCTAGCTGTAGTTGTTGATCCAACTGTTCCCTTGCGTTTTCTTTCTTTCTCAAAATCCAAGTGAATACTAGAGTGCTCCAAGCATGCTCCAAGAATTCTTTAAGTGTGCAAGAGTATGAGAGAATGAGAGAATAGAAGAGAAATCAAAATTGAATTGAAAAAACGTTTTCAACTAATCCTAAAAACCTTTTTTTATCATTGAGGCATCTATTTTCTTCATTTTCCCTCTCATGCAAATCTATGACCCTTCATCTCCCTTTTATCCTATTTTCCATTGTTTTCACAAATAAAATGCCAATTATTTCCCCTTTTCCTTTACTAATTTCCATAGCCATTAATTAATAACAAGTGATCCCCATCACTATGTTTTTCCCAACATTCATCTTGGAATATGTGTCCCATGACCTTTGTTTTATTTTTTATTTACATAGGAAATTAACTAGGGGTTGTTACAAGAGAGATAGGAAAAGAGACCAGAGCAATAAAAAAATAGAAAATTTCGAGAGATTGGAAAAAAAGGAGCTCATGAAGTTGGGAAAGTTCGAAAAATAGAGAGAACAATTATTTTAGTTTAGTGCGAAATAGAAGGGGCATATCTTGAGGCATAACACTTAATATATTTGTATTATGATCTATACGAAAAATTTGTAGTGAGTGGAAATAAGAATGAAAATTTGCTATATTTTCTTTTTTTTTCTCCTTTGAATTTATAAATTTCCTCATCATATGTGTTAGTTTTTAATTGTATTGTGGTAGCATACAAACCATTATGCATTATGTGGGCAAAGGATAGGTTCCTATAGTGGTTTTCTACAAGCCTGTAAGTACCCTCTATGTCATGGGTCTACCCTTCTAACCTTATCACAACGAGATAATATATTATTGGGGATTTGAACCTAGGTGGAGAGTGTGTGAAACTTATATCCTCATTGCTAATGTTGTAGAACCCTCGATAAAAGGTGTCAGTTTTTTAAAGCACCGAAGAAAATATGAAAATTCAATGCAAACAAGTATCTTGTGTTTATCATGATTTACCAATGTTGTCTTGGCCTTGAAAGAACCAAATTTGTTAGTATATTGATTAAAGGTTGTATCACGAGTGTTGAGAGAGTGATAAGTCATGACAAGGTTGTTTGAGTTTATGATTTTAGGTGTTGTTGAAATTCACGTTTATAAAGTATATTTTTTTTAATATTGCATGTGATTCATAGAAACATGTTGTAATGTGTTAAATTAGAATATGATTGGATGGGAGACGATGTCTTTAATAAATACAAAAGAGTTTTTAAATTTTTTTTGTTTTTGTTTTTGTTTTTTTGAATCTATTCATTCTTAAAGTGTTTTTCATGTGGAGAGTATATTGATAAGATACCTTTGGCATATGCAAAGGGTGCTCAAAGGTAAAATTATATGTTTTAAATGTTTAAATAGATAATAATGATCACAAGTGTTAGCATAATCATTATATAATTCATTGAGCAAGATATTGCTCATTACACTGGGCGATTTTGTGTATTAGTAAAGTGACTGTTATTCATTGGTTTTGGAACAATTATATGATTAAAATAGAAAGGATAAGGAACAATATGAAATATTGTTTGAGTTGGGTTTGTCATAATATTAGCAATGCCTTGATATAAAATTCAAATAACTCTTGTTAATTATGTTATGATGATTTATAAATCTCACCAAGCTATGGTTGATAATGCTAATGTTTTGTTCCCACTAAATTTGATTTACTTCTTGTTGATGCCACCAATAATTAAAGATCTTGTACATCTAAACAAGGAATGAAATGTGGTGATTATTATACATAAGGTTTGGAACAACTAGATGACTAAATCAAAGAGTATGAGGAACAATTATAAGATTGTTTAAATTGGGTTTGAAAAAAAACAAGTGAAGGGAATAATTAAGTGAGTAAATTTTCAAATTGAAGCATTTATGTTTCAAGTTTTGAAGCAAGAATGGTGATATATGATAAAGAGAAGGGTTAGGGAATAAAGGGATGTGTATATTGAAGGAAGGAATGGATAGAGAGGGGTGAAGAGTGAATATAGCACCCATAAAGATTCTACACCCCAATCACTTAGAGTTAGTGATGTGGTTTTTTATCAAGGTCGTGCCACCATCAACTCATTGTATGAGATACAATGCTATTCCGGGTGAAGTAATTCCAGGGAACATAACCTGACTCAAGTGTATATTTCATTGGTTGTTTATTATTCAAAGAAGAATGTGGTTCATTGTCAATGACCAACTTTCCTTATTATTGATATGTTATCAATTAAAGAAGCCCCATATGTTAATAGTCATCATTTGCCTACTTTGAATATGTTCTAATCATAGATTAAATAACATCCTCTATCATTAGTATTTATGTTCTTCCTCAACCTCAAGTGTTATCCTCCACCATTGATGAGCCTCAAAAAATAGTAGGAAAAGTAATGAGGGATGGTTCTTTGTGGATAATGGGCTAGTTACTAAGCTCCATGTAAAGTGACAGAGTGAAGATGCTCAATGACAAGTTATATTTCCTACTAATTATGAGAGCCAAGGGAAGAAGATGCGGTTGTGGAGGAATCAAATTAATTACATACATGCAAATAGATCCAACACCACAAGATAAAGCATGGATTAGATTCACCCTTGTAACATGATGGAGCTGCAAACAAGCATTTCAAAGGGAATTCTACAACAAATTATACATTTTCACGCAACCCCATAGGAAAATTCGATTTATCTTTGAATAATAATAGAGCATATTCCTAATAAAGACAAAAATTGGAGCATACAAGGGTGGTTTTTTCTTCATTCGAAAAATTATAGACAAAAAGGAGTTTAAGAAATGGTGTTTTCTAAATTAGGAAACTAAAAGGATATTGTTAAACTCACTGTTTCTATATGAAGTCTATATAATTGTGTCTCATATTAAACTCTATTTCTAATACCAAATATGTTTTACGGTATAATAAATTGAATATTGTTAGCTCTCTAACTTACTGTTAGTAAGGGTAATCAAACTTCAACCCATAAGATACAATCCAAGTGTAGTAATCTTTGTTGATTTATTTTCCTACACTATATCTGATGTTCATCCTTTTGTTCATCTCTTTATGAAGTAGTTTGGAAAACCATTATTCCATGATGGTTGACGTAAATTTTTTAGATCTAATATCCAATTGTATGTGTGTGTCCAAGTTGATATTTGGAAGAAACTCACCCAATTCATTTTTATGTTCATTATCAATGGAGTTTAATAACATGAATAGTACCATATCATTAGTCACCCCACCACCCTCTCAAAATACCTAAAATATAAAACCCATGACCTAGAACGTACATAATTCAAAGGACCACTTAATGACAATCCAATTCTTGGTGAATTCCCCATGACCACCTCTAGATCTAGAGCCTCCCTTGGAAAATCTTACCCTCCAAAACACCTCTAGAGTTGGAGCCTGCATTAGAGAAACATCTTCTCCAAGAACCTTGTTCTACATTTGTATATAATTTGATAAAAAAACCTCTTATGTTATAGAATGTTCAAGGGATTACTATCTCAAGTAGGAAGTTATTTTTCAAAGGTATGTTAAAGAAGTCGAAACCATATATTGTCTTCTTGAAGGAAGTTAAGTCAACTAGTTTCAAGTTATGTTATAGAATGAATTATATTTCAAGTGGTACTTTTAGGCCATAGACCATTCCCATGGGAGCAAAGGCGTGGTTTTTTGCATCTCCCATTGCATACTAAGTTTTATGGTTGACCAAGATATGTGTCTTGATAACAAGTGTCTATGGATCACATTAATTGTTCAAGACATTCTTCTAAACTCTATTATTTATATGCACCAAAATTTTGCATGAAGATATCTATAGTTTGGGATTAGGTGGCCTCTTCTCTCCCAAATGTAGAGTGGATACTTAGGGGAGATTTAAATGTTGAGTGGTTCAGTGATAAGGATGGGGTGTCCAGATTACAATTTCTACATTTGAGAATAAAAAATGCATTAGCAACAAACATTCCTTACAATTTTTTTTACCAAAATTGGGAAAACAAGAATATGGACTATGGAGGTTGATTTAATTGGTGTTATTTTAGGCAAGTAAGTATACAATTTCAAGCTATATGGATAATTTTTATGGATCTCAAGATGCTATTATATTTTCTAGTAAATTTCACCTTGTGGATGTTTTGATGGAGACCAATGGTTTTGATCATTTTCCAAGTCATCCCACCATCTCTTTAGGGATACAAGATGAATCTATTCCATTTTTCTCCTTCAAGATTAATTTTTCTCATCTATACTCTATAGTAAGTTAGGGCTCTTGAGTATAAATCCCATAAATACCCCTCAAGGTCTTGAGGATAGAGGTTATCTCCTCTCCTCTAGTGGGATGATGCTGTTTTTAGTCGGTGATGTATGAAGGGATGGAATGGGTTGATGGCTCAAAGAAGTGTTGACTTTTGAAGTTTATTTGAAAAATGTTTAGACCATGATTAGGATTCTTAATTTGATGTGGAGTGCATGGTTTGATTCCTACTCTAGGTTGTATCTTAGTGGAAACATACATCATATATAACTTGGTTATGGAATTTTAAACCTTGACATGATGCTTACATGGTGCACTCGCTTAGGAGGTTTACATCCCATGTGGCATGGTGAAATTCTTATGAGGCATACATCAAGGGCTTTGTTTTTTTCTTAGGAGGAGAACCCATACAAATGAGGAGCATTGAAAAATTTAGGAGGAGGGAATTAAACCCTAGGTGGCATGGGATCACTTGGTTACTTAGATGAAGGCCTTTGTTTTATTTGGATATTCCTAGGTTGAAAATAATTAATGAATGTGTTGTGGACATGGAGGAACAAATAACTTAGGATATAAAACTAGATACTTTTTAGGAGAGCATATAATTTTTATTGTGGGGTGATCACCTTAGGACCTATGTTCAATGGACATGCTTAACTTGAAGCTTGCCATGTTTCATCTTAGATTTGGAGCACTTCCCATGTGGACCTATCCAATGATTAGTTAACCCACTCAAGATAATTGTTTGTGCAATAGGTTGCTTAAGATAATTGTTTGCGGATATTGTCTACTTTACTTTTGTTAGCCTCCCTCGCCTATTTTATATCAAGGTAGGATAGAGTCTTTATTTTTCATACATCAAATTTACATATTTTTTTTCTAATATATGTAAGCAAAATTGTAACTTTCATGGGTAGTTCTTCTTCAGTGTACTTTACACTCCTATCTAATGGACCAAAATTCTCGTGTTGATGAAAAAAGTGCGTTAGGATTAGGGTTTACCTTAAGAATACATGGAGAGATATGGTTTATGCGAAACCCTGGGAAAGTAAAAGGAGCATTTGTTATTTTGTTTTTTGTGAGAAAATAAGACTAGGGGATAGGAAACCCTAAGACCACTTAGAGTTTTATATGTGTAGAAGATCGAGGAAAAGAATATTATACACTTGTGCGATATAGGTATAGATGACAAAGAGAACTTGACCATGTGGATTCTTGTTATCTGTGTCTCTTTAGTAATGACAATCCTAGCTGGGAGGGTTTGGTGGTTAAGTTTGACAAATAGTATATTGCTAGTTTATTGTGGTTGCTTGGGCTAGGGTTTGGCAAGCATCAAAGAGTCATAGCTTGTGATAATTTTGAAGGACTAAATTGTACCAACTTGGGAAAAGTTATTAATATGTACTTGTAACTTCATTATTATGTATATATGAAGTATGCTTTGCTATTTTTTGTAACATTTTCCGATCCCCTTAAAATGTTACGAAAATTTTTGAAATCTGCCAATTTGTTGCTGGGCCAAACCATCCGACATATACAAATTTGTGGCTGTAATGCTTCATATACAAATTTCTGGGGTATTTTTTATTATATTTTTAAATTTTAGATAAATTTTATTTTATATAAATATTTTTATATATTTTTATAAAAAATATTTATTTAAAAATTAAATAAAAACCTATGCAAAGAACAAAAATATTGGGCTTTGGGGTGTTGGAAATTGTAACTAGGTTTGATATTCATTAATGTATTGAAGACATTATGAAATGCACTTGAAAAAATAATAAAGAAAATAATTGTATTATTGTATCAATGACTTATTAAAGCATGGGTTTCATGCTTGGGTCATCATTATATAATTCAAAGTCCCCATTGTGGACTCCTAGGATTAATATTGAGTTTATAGAGTCATTGTACATTCAAAGAGACCCTTCTTAGGCTTTTGAATCATGTAAATTTGTTAAGAATTGAGTTAAATATGAATTATGTAACCTCCACACCAAGTCGGCCTAAAGGAGATCATGTCAGCCTAAGAGACACCTATTAGACCTCACCTGGAGCCTATAAAAGGAAGCAAGTTGAAGTCATTTAGAGCACTCACTCTCAAGCTAGTTCGATATCTCAAGAGTTGCTGGAGAAGTTCAAAGTCTGTTGTTGGGAAGCCGAAAGAAGTGAAAGTTTGGGGGAGTCTAAGGAGAAGAATAAAATAAAAATTTTGGTGCCTCTCTCTCTATGTTTTGTGCTCTGGATTGGGAGATCAAAGTCTTCCAAGTTCTATTGCTGCCGGAAGCTGTTGCTACTGCCTAGTCAAAGTTGTTGATGCTACTAGTCGAAGTTGCTGGAAAGGGGTCAAAGATTTAGGAGGCTAACCTGGTGTGGAGGGAAGGTTTGGTATATGTCTAGGGTGAGTAGTCTCAAAGAATACTATTGAAAAGAAGAACTATTTTGACTGGGTTTCCCTTCGAGGGGGGTTTTTTCCTGGCATAGTGTCTACATCTTGTGTCTCTTAATTTGTGATCTTCATACACACATAATAGCAATTCCTTGATGAAAGATAAGATAATAAAGAAGTAAAATAGGCCAACACTCACAAATAATTATCAATATCGGAGAATAAAACCATAATATAACTACTTTGATTTTCCAACATGGTATCAAAGCTAAGCTCAGAAAGAATTAAATATCACTTTGTTGGCATGGATTCTCCATCTTTGATGGACTGCATAAGAATGAGTATCAACTCTGTTGGAAGATGGATCAAGAAGGTCATCTATTACCTATTCATGAACAAGGTCAAAAGTCAAGGACTCTTGGCTGCCCTTACAAGTTCTCTTAATGATGACAATGCATGGACCATTGATAGTGGAGAATCAAGACACATGGCATGAGAAAGTAAAAAACTCCATACACTATCAAATGAGCGATCTTCTCATGCAGTCGAATTGTGTGACAACAAAATCTATGATGTTAAAGGCCTTAGATCAACTTCGTTGAAGCTAGATAATGGATCGAAGCTGCACCTCAACAACATTCTATATGTTCCAAGTTTGAAAAAGAATTTTATTTCTATTTCTTGTTTAGAAGATAAAGGGGAAATGATTTCTTTTGTTGATGGAAAAGTATTGGTTTGGGGAAAATAATATAGCATTGATAAAGCTAGGGTTATTAGAGTTTGTGAAGGAAGTCTTTATAGAGTCATTACATCACCTTCTCAAGCTTTGGTTCATATGGAAATAAGTCCCATTGAGCTATGCCATAGAAGGTATGGTCATCTACATTATAAGGTCATCCCTACTTTTAGTTAACTGGTTCATGGCATTCCTAATATGAAGTTGGATTATGAAGGTGTGTGCAAGGGATGATCTTTGGGAAAACATACCAGAAAGCCATTTCACAATAATGAAACTAGTTCTAAAGAAATATTAGACCTCATCCATTCCGATGTGTGTGGGCCCATGTCTGAAAAATCACTTGGAGGTCATCTCTACTATGTGTCATTCATTGATGACCATTCTAGAAAAACATGGATCTACCTTCTCAAAAAAAAATATGAAGTATATGATAAGTTCAAGGATTTTAGGGCTGAAGTGGAAACCCTAACCGAAAGAAAGATAAAAACTCTGAGATCTGATAATGGTGGGGAATACACTTCTAAGGAATTGATTGCATATTGTAAAGAAGCATGTATTAAGAGGGAGCTCATTGTTCACTATTATCCTGAACAAAATGTATTGGATGAAAGGAATGATAGGTCAATTGAAGAAGGCATTTGAACTACGCTCCTTGATCAAGATCTACCGAAGTTCTTATATATGGGGAGAAGCTACTATGACAACCGCATACATTCAAAATAAAAGTACTCATAAGAGTATTGATAGTACAACACCCAAAGAAGTATTCACAGGAAAGAAATCGACTGTGGATCACCTCCGAATATTTGGAAGTCTGACATATATCCATGTTCCGAAAGACAAGTGAAAGAATTTGGACTCTACAAGTATCAAGGGATTATTCGTTGGATATAGTCTCTCTTCAAAAGCATATAGAATATACATCAAGGAAGGGTGATATATTGAAGTATGAAGAGATGTCATATTTGATGAGAATCAAGCGTATAATAAATCAAAGGATATTCCTATTTATTTTGATGACAAAGAAGTTCCCATATTTGAAGAAGAATAATTTCATCATGAAAACTCTACTACAAATCTCGAAGAAGAAGGAAAAAGTGAGCCTATTCAATTGGTGGTCATTCCAACCACAAGGAACAGGAAAAATTGGTTAAAAGCTACATTGGAATATGATGAAGGAAATGAAGTTGAAGGAACATTAAGGGAAAGAAAGAAATCGAAAAGATATTATGGTTATGCTGCATATATGAAAAAATTGATAGAATCCGAACCATCTACATTCAAGGAAGTTACACATAAAGAAGTTTGGAAGAAAGAAATGCAGGAAGTATATAAATCCATCAGGAAGAATGGGGTTTGGGAAATCGTTCCTAGACCTAGCGAAAAATCGGTTGTCACATCTAAATGGATCTATAAGATCAAACATGCAGTTGATGGAAGTATAGAAAAGTATAAAGAAAGATTTGTTGCAAGAAGTTTCTCTCAAAAGGAAGGTATTGATTATGAATAAACCTTTGCATCTACAACAAGGTACACTATTATTAGATCGTTGGTTTCATTGGTTGCTACAACAGGGTGGAATATCCATCAAATGGATGTGAAGATCACATTTATGAAAGGGACCATTGATGAGGAAGTGTACATCGAACAACCCGAAGGATTTGAAGTTAATAGCAGGGACTATCATGTTTGAGACTTAAGAAGGCCCTATATGGTTTGAAGTAAGAAACTAGGGCATGGTATGCTAGGATGGATGCATATCTACTTAGAATGGGATTCGTAAAAAGTTACGCTCATTCGAATTTGTACATCAAAATTGTGAATAATAAGCCTGTCATTATTTTAATATATGTGGATAATCTATTCATCACTAGTGTAGAGAAAATAATTCAAGAATGCAAGAAGATGTCGGCAGATGAATTTGAAATGAAGGATCTAGGACTAATGTGTGAAAATTCCAAGTCCTAGATTTGGAATCTTACTGCAACAAATTGAACTACTTCTCCTACTTGTAAATTATATTTAACAAGTTATTTTGCAGATTAATTCTTAAAACATTGAAGCAGTTACTAAATAAACCTTCACTTAATTAAATTATATGTGAAAATGGTAAACTAGGAAAGAGAAATAACAAACACAGGACATCATTATTGTTGGACAGACATCTCCAGAAAAACCCAATGCGGGAAAACCGATGCAACATATATGATGGTTTTATTATTAAGAAACAGTAAATTCTGAATACATCTCTGAATTTACCTCCATACAATTCAGTTACAGAGAATATGACTGACAGATAGATTAATGAGGTTACCTCACCCTATCACTAGAAATCCCAGCTGATCCAACCACTGAATGATGTGCCTATGGTAGGATCTGCGCTGCTTCTCCACAGTCCCAACGTCAACCCTTCTAGGCACTACATCACTTAGCCGGTGAATCGATCTTATCCTCATAAATTTTTATTTTTTCCTCTCAGTATCACACCCCAGATTTCAACTTCTGAAATATACCTTTTAGCAAACCCTCATATTTCCTCTCTCCCTCTGCGTAGCCCTAGGTGGCTCTACGTTAGCCTCTATGGATTTGTGCTAGAGCTGCTGGATCTCTCTCTGCCCTTTTTTAATGATGATTCTCCACCTGAGAAATATTTCTCTCTGGATACTATCTCTGCCCCTCTCTGCAATGAAGAATCAATTAGATTAGGTTTTCATCTTGGGCACTGCTCACTTCAGAAAATTCGATCACTTGATCCTTTCGATGTGTTTTACAAATGACCCACAAGACTTCCTTTATAGTCTTCTCGTTGAGACTTCAACGATCAAGATTAGATATCCAATCAACGACTAAGATTACATTTAGACTTGATCTTATTTTTCTAGAAGTTTCACCCATATTTTAAATTAATACCCATTAATTATTTTAATTTCCTAAGTTAGACTTAGGGTCCTCATTAAAAATGATTAATTTATCAAATAAAAATGTTTATGGGCGGAATTTACCAAAACTATTTTTCTGATATCTATAATGCATGTGTTTAAGCCTCTCTATAAGTTTTTTTGACTTAGAGTACATCCGATGCTACCCCAAATCAACACTCTCTCTTATCGAGGAATGTGCTCTAGCATATATGCTCTGTTGCACAATGCTATGAATCTAAAGAATCTCCCTCTACACTGTTGATGTATGACATGTTGCCCATCAATCACTGCGGTGCTGCTGCAACTGTACTGTTGCTGACCCTGCCACGATAAACAATGCATATATATTGTAACTCCTTCTCAAATGGTGCATCTGATTTCTAGCACTGCCACTGCTAACTTTGCACTGAAACTCAACTGCTGAGAGAAGCAATTGAAAAACATCCATGAATATGAACAAGTGTTTAGGATGCATCTTGATGCTGAAAATATGACTGCTGCTAGACCCACATTATCCCTCTGAAGCACTGCACTGCATCCATCTGTGCTGCTACAACCCTGATTTGCACTACTAACCACTGCATCTGTCATTTCTGCATTCCTTTGCATTGACTGAAAACTCCTCTAGCCTACTACTGCTAATCTTGGGAACCTGTATCAAGGTTATGATCTGATGAGGTGCACTTCTCAAGGATCCTACCCAACTAAAGTTCTTATGAACTCACAGCTCAATGTTGCCCCATATCCCTCTTGGAGATGCGTGAGCAGTCATGGTGAACTCATCTTCATCGATCTTCACAGTGACAACCTTTAGATTGTGCTTCTTGTCCTTGTCCTTTTTCTTCAAAGGAATCTAGGTAGCGTAGTGACCAAGTTCACCACACCTGAAGAAATTAATCTTCGAGACATATTTCTTACATCTCCGCTACTCCTGATTCCCTTTGGATATGAGGGTTGCATTTTCTTCCTCCTCTAGCTTCAAATTCGATCCACTACCACTGATTTTGTCAAGTTTACACTTGAACATGTATCTCCTTAGCTCTTCTTGTTGAAGAGGAGCCCACATATCTTCCTAGCCCGACAAGGTGGCTCTGCCCAAAATGCTCTGGGTAAATCACCTGCCATTCTTCAGACACTACGTTAAGAACCAGTCTCACCATTAATGTAGGAGAAGGGGTGGCCCCCACTGTTGCTAGCTAATCATGCATTTCCTGAAGTTTTGACAAGGATAGAATAATACACTCCCCTTTCTGCATATACATCATCCTTAGGTTCTGCTCTAAGTACATCTTCTACTTCTCAGAAGAGCCTTCATACAACACTGCCAAGGCTTCCCACATTTGCCTGGCTGTGTCCTTGATAGCTATATGGGACACTATGTGATCCTTGACTCCATTAAGGAGAAGCCTTTTGGCCTTCTCCATATCAGCCATGTACTTATTCAGTTGATCTGGATCTGCAAGGACAACTACCATATTCCTCATGAAAAGCTTGATATCGTACGCGACTAGAAGGCATGTGATTCTTGCCTTCCATATCATGTAGTTGGAGGCTCCCTCCAACCAGTCCTAATCTCTAATCCTGTGATATGCCATGGCCATGAAGAATTTCAAATCTGCTCCTATTCTCCCCCCTTTTTGCAACATTGGACATGATTACACACTCCTTCTGGAGTTTGTAGATTTTCTGCCTAGATTTGCTGCTCAGAACTTGAAAAAAATGAAATTCCCCTGCTAAGAGCTTCCCGAGGAAGAAAATTCCCTCACTGTGCTACTTCGTCCTCTTCTAATGACTTTCTTCCTAGGAAAAAAAAATTCCTACAGAAACTGCATCCCACTAGCTCTACGCTGCTCCCTCTAAATCTAAAAAATTATGATCTCGAAGCTCTTCCTCTCCGTCGACTCACTTAGAGAAATATTTTCTCAGAAATTTCAACCCTTTTGGCATGGACTGCGCAATCCCTCTTGGGATTCGATTTGTTTCTTTCTGTAGCTCTTCGACCTTTGTATCATCGATGTATATGCTCTTCTTGTTCCAAAATCAACGCTCTGATAACATGTGAAAATTCCAAGCCCTAGATCTGGAATCCTACTGCAACAAAATGAACTACTTCTCCTACTTTTAAATTAGATTTAACAAGTTATTTTGCAGATTAATTCTGAAAACATTGAAGCAGTTACTGAAGAAAATTTCACTTACTTAAATTATATGTGAAAACAATAAACTGGGCAAGATAAATAACACACACAGGACACCATTATTTTTGGAAAAATGTCCCCAAGAAACCCCAATGCGGGAAAACCGGTGCAACAGATCTGAGGATTTTATTATTAAGCAACAATAAATTCTGAATACATCTCTGAATGTCCCTCTGAACAATTCAGCTATAGAGAATATGACTGATATAAATTATATTGCAGATGTACGACTCTAAGCATCTACAAACATGGGATGAGAGTCTCCCCTATTTCCAACATAGCTACAACAGAGCTCTCCATATCTCAATTGGATACAACCCCTTTCAAGTGGGCTCGAGATTTCAATCATTGTGTCCTAGTGATCTCGTGCTACCCCTTGCAACTACCTAGTCAGAATTTGCACATGTTCAATCAAAAATCAATAAATACACCAATTTTACTGAAATAATTCATAAAATATTCCAGCAGGGTCATGATATCTTGCACAAGTTCAATACTAAGTGCAAACAATGTCATGCTCAACATCTTGTGTTTCATAAGTTTTAAGTGGGCGATAATGTTTGGTTGCATTTACAGAAGGAACACCTTGTAGGAGCCCATCAGAAGCTTTGACCACTTCGATATGGACCTTACACCATCATCAAGGTCATGGTTGACAACTATTTCAAGCTAAGTATCCCCCCATTCTTTGGTTTGCACCAAATATTCAATGTTAAATGCCTTCAACCACACTTTCCACCATTGTTTGACACATCAGACATTGTCGAGTAACTGAAACCAAAAAAGCTCAACCCATATTGCATTGAAAATTCCACAACTGATCGAATCACGTACACACATATTAATAAAAGTCACTAACTAAAGATCCATCTGTATCGGGTTGTTAAAATATACCAACTTCTACACCAAGGAAAGTGGATCACTAGGGACCAAGTTCAACAGAAGTTTCCCCATCCCATGGAGGCACCCAATGAAATGAGGACCATTGCTTTAAAATTGGGGAGGAATTATACAAGTGGATATTGGTGTCCACCCAACTATTTCACTTGGATCACAACACAATTTCATATCAATTTCCTATTTTCAGCATAATTTCCTATTACGGAAATTTTCTATTTTTGGCAGTTTTGAAGTGATCTTGGACTTTTGGATTTGTTTTGAAGCTCCAAATAATGTTTTTTAGGGAAATGAAAAAACATGAGTCTTTTTTTAACATTTGTAATAAAAAATTTTCTCCTCGGGTTAGAGTTTTCCAATGGGATATCATGCACATAAAATAAATATCGTAGGCCAAAGTTACGACCTCGGGAAGTTGACGTTCCAACTTACCCCATCGGGGCCATAATCCTTTGGAAATTCATCTCCTAGGGTTAGGGTTTTTTGTGTTTAGAGATTATAATTGTTTATTCATGATAAAAATACCTTTAATCCTCATTGTTACATAGTACAGGAAGGCACAAAGTAGTCACATCTCTCCTTAGAGATAAGCTACCACCATTCGAGCTAGCTTTCTTTAATTCTACATGTAAATAATTTAAACATCTCTATTTATTAATTTAAGTCCATTTTCATTGTATCTCTATGTATGATATTAATTTTATATTTCATTTTGTTCCCTTCTTAAATTTAGATAATCCAAACTTCATAGAAAATGTCCCTATTTATGGAAATTTATGGGTATCATCCACCATCAACACATCACCCTTGAAAGGGATTGTAAAGGCTCAAGTATTAGAGGAGCACATATGGCACTAACAATAGGTTCTCAAATTATTGAAGACAAAATTTATTATATCACAAAATAAATGAAACAACAAGTAGATCAACATCATAGTGAAAGGGAATTTTAAGTGGGGAATTGGGTATTTGTGAGACTACAACCATATAAACGTATTTCCCTCAAACAACAAAAGTAAGACAATAAATTAGCAGTGAAGTATTATGGCTCCTATAAGGTGTTGCAAATGAATCAAAGTATGTATTACAAATTGGAATTGCCTCCATCTTCACGTGTACATCCAACCTTCCATATTTATTTATTAAAGAAGGTAATTGATTATAATATCCTATTCAAAACAATTTTACTAGAGATTAATGAAGAAGGGAAGATCATTCTAGAACCAAAAAAAATCCTAGGAATAAGGGTTACACAATTAAGAAATTTAGAAATTACTAAGTATCTCATTAAATGGGAAAACCCACCAATGGAAGAGGTGAAATGGGAAGATACGTTTTTCATGCAGAAACACCAACAATTAGTTATTATTTGAAGGGGAGGGGCATGTTAATCCTTATATAAGCACCATGTTAACCTTAAAACCCCTTGTTAAGCCCTAGACATTGAGTTATTACATTTATATTGCTATATTGATTTGTCTGATGGAACCTTTCATTGTACCATTTGTCTTATATATATGTTTTTTTTTAATACCCAATATCTAATTTAAACAATATTATGAGACGCAAGAACTAGAAATTGAACTATGAAATTCATTGATCAAATATACTGAGTATTCTAAGGAAATTGAAGCATGAAATAAATTTATGAAGACACAAGCACATAATTAACAAAACACCAGAAATACCCAGGAAACCACAATTGGGGAAAACCTGCTAATTTGTGTGTTTTTATTGATATACTAAGAAAAAACTTAGTAGTTAATTAGAAAGCCTTGGGAAAATTCCCTTCCAACTCTTTGTTCTTAACCACAATATCATGCACACCCTAGACCAATTCAACCTCTTTATTTCACATGTGTACCAATTGTACAGGTTAAACTTCCTCCTTGCACAAACTATCTCCGCCTCCTCAAGTGATGCATTTTTCCTCTCTCTAAACTCAGGCATTTATATGGAACTATTTTCCTAATCTCAAAACACAGAAATTATCACTAGTGCATAATCATATGTCTCACCAAGTATTCACCCTTCTCTATATAGAATCAAACTGCTCTTCAACTCAAGCGATTTGGCTTCTTAAACCCAAGTCGAATTGGCTCAGTGAAATCAAGTCTAAATGACATATTGAACTCAAGTGAACTGGCCTCTTGAACTCAAGTCAAACTTCCTCACTAAACTAAAGTCTAACTAAGATAAAATCTCCATGAATGTTGAGTTCGATTTACTATTTATTTACTAAGGAAAGTTAGAGAATTTTCCTAATTCAACACTAAGAGAAAGTAATATTGTGCCTAAGCTTCACATGAGGGTTATTATACCAAATTTAGTGCACTTCTAAATTTAGCAGGAAAATTCCTTATATAATTTCAATTAACACTACCTCTTAGATGAGGTAGCAATACTGCACAAATAAGAATATATGCGGAAGAATAGAGTCCACAAATTGTTTGTAATATCAAATGTCGATTTGCATAGGTTTCAACGAAACCTCCATTCAAAAATTAATATCCAACTTAGATAAACACAACAATATAATCAAATACATGACCATATGCACAGGAATCCTATTTACGGATCCTATATCAAAATGAGACAATTACCATCGAATTATACTTACAAACTGTTGCTTCTGTGCTCTTCCCATATTACATTAATGTTTCTCAAGTCTTAGCGCTGCCACTAATCCTGCAATTCGAATATTACATTTGTGGCCTCTCGCTCTCGCCTTTACAACTCGTCACACTATCACACCATTCCTACTCTATGCTCTCTTCTTTTCCTATTCCATCCTCTATATCTATCTCCATCCTCATACAAAGTTCATATTTATACATAATTGTGGATTAATTTGAATCCATAATTTCCTCCACAAATGACTCAACCAATATCCTAAAATAGCTTATCCCTCCTTGGACTCAACTAAATTTTATTTAAGGAGTTCATAATCCCTAAGATTTATAAACAACACAACTCCTCTCATATTCTCAATTATAAGAGAATATTTACAATAAACCTCACACTCATATTTTCCTCTTAATTTATTTAAAATATACATAATTTCTAAAATAATTAAAAAAACATCACCCCCTAAATCACCCAAATAAATAGTGACATTTGAGCAGGATGCTCCTGCATCAGACTCCCCTTGTAGAAAAGTTTCCATATATTTCTGTCTATGAGGTCTGTCACTTTTCTGTAATAATGCGACAGACAAGTATCAATGACTTGCTACCTCCAGAATTCCAAACTTTGTTTTGCAGCCGGTCTTTTAAAGTATCAACTCCATTCTGTAATTTTGCACAAAATTCCTGGAATAGTTTTTTCAGAACACTATTGATTGTAACTCTTGCTTTTCCATACTCCAATTTACTTTCTAGAAGTAAATCACCTCCCATATTTCTAGCAACAGTCTCACCCTTCAACTCTCCCATGCTAATTTGGACACTAAAATGCTCCTCTATCTCAATCAGATATTGAGACTCTTGTTCATCATGATCTGTATTCTCATCTTTGTACCGACATTTATCCAAAAAATACTCCAGAAAGTCCTCTCCTGCTTGATAATCGTCAAGTTCTTTGTCAGACTGCTGCTCATCATCTTCAAAATGCCTTTATTCTTCCAATTTCGTTGAACACTCAACTTTCTGTAATGAAAAATAATCAATAACTTCTCCTTGATCACAATGATAGTCATTAACTGTCCCTATAGTAACAAATTTCTCATTCGGTGTTGTACCTTCATTCATCAACAAATTATTAGTTTTAAAAATACAAGACCTTTCAGCTTCTTTTGATGCTTCAAGCACCAATCTCCCATCAGACTTTCTGGATTTCAGCAGATCCTCTTTTGAATTTCTGGCTGCTGCCATCTTTATCTTGCTGGATTAATACTTATGTTTCCTTTATGTCTGTAAGGACATAACTTTCTTGCTGCTCCTGATCTTTCATCTCATCTTCAAACACTTTCTGCTCAATTTCTCTGATTTCAACATCATATTTATTAATGTTTTCTTCTGTACCTACAACCACATTATTATTTGAAGATTCAAATCATTCACTTAACTCTATAAATGTTAGAGACATTTCATCCTTATCATGCACGGTAACTGCAATTTCTTCTTTATCAGGTTCTGCAAGCTTCATTTCTCCTTCAGGTTCCTTGAGCCATCTTTCCAAGAACTCTATTTCTTTTTGAAATCTTTCCAGCATTCCATCACAACCTTCATTCTTAGTTTCACTCTTCTTCTGGAAATCCTCCTAAGTTATCCTGTTTTTTGTATCATCACATTGCAAAATTATTTCATCAATTTCATTAAACAAATTCATTTGTTTACCTCTTTTAGATATCACTACGACATTTTCATTATGCTTCTGCTCCATAACGGCTTCAACTGGTTGTCTTACACCAAACATAAATTCATCTATGAATTCTTTCTGCTGTAATAAATCAATACCTTCCTCCTCTAAGAGGAATTCTTCATCATACTTCACCTCAAGAGCTTTATTCATCTTTTTGACAGTTTCACCAAACTTTCCATCATCTTCTACACATCCTGAAAACACACACAAACTATGAGATTTAAAAATACAAGGCTTCATAGCCTCATCTACTTCGCTTGTCAACATATCTTCAAATTGTTCTGAACTATTCCAATAGTCCATGATATCTTTCTCATTATCCTCTTCACCTAGAATGTCACCCTGTTCTGGTCCATAAATGGAAACTTCCATTTACAGCTTAGCTTCTCTGAGTTCTTCACCTATCAATTGCACACTCATCATTTTCTTGAGCTTTCTCAGCTCTTTTTTTAACTGCATATTTACCTGTTGATTCCTATTTTCTTGTAGTCTCTTCCATTTCACTTTCTTCCTCATGGTCCAACCATGTCTCTGGTATTTCTTATTTCTCTGCAAAAATTCCATCAATAACTTAAGGTGAACTGCTATCTCAGCTTTCTCCCTCTCATATTCTTCATCAGTCAACTGCTTCCATATGCCATTTTCCTTGGCATCTTCCTTCTTCTTTATTTTGTTGTGGTCTTTCTCAGAACCTCGGAAATGACTATCAACAATCATTTTTTCCTCCTTTGTGAACTTCATCTGTTCACTTGTGGATTTCATTCAATCCCCTTTTCAACAAGCCTTCATACTTTCCATCCAACAATGCAAGCTCTCTTCCTGTGCTTGGTATCTTTTGGTTCTCTGTCTTGGAATCATATTTTGGGCAACTTTCTTTTTCCTCTTTGCTACAAACAACAACTGCAGTATTTCTTGCGTTACAATGACCAAACTCTTTGGGTTTCGGTCTCCGCCGATCATGCACCCAATTACATTCAAACATTTGACTTGGTTTAAGACTCTTTGACTCTAGAATTGACATCAACTCTTCATCTTGGATGAAAAATGCACCCTTTTGTACAATAACTCAATGGTGGAATTTAACTTGACTCAAGCTATACAAATTTATTCATTTGACCTTGACATATTAATTTGACCTTTCAACTTTATGTGATTACTCTACATAAAAATATTCTATATATAACACACTCAAATAATTATTACTCCACTCATTATATCTCTTAAAATATCTCTCTTCCCACTCATGAATTCTGGTGAAACACTTATAAAGTGTATATGGCCTTAAGCACTATTCTCCTCAACCTAAATTTCACATTTACGTTATTTAAATAACATAAAAACTCATTTAACTTACCACATTATTTTTAAATGGAGTAAAGGTTTTACCCTTTACCATTTAAATATTTAAGTGGCTCACAACAAATCTCAAAAGTATTTGAAAGTTTCGTAACCAAAAATTTATTGAGAATCATTCGGTTGGAGAACAAGGTAAAAGTAAAACTTCAAAGGCATTCATTCCAAAATCCCAACGAGGACGCTGCTCCAAATGATCTTGAATCAGATCTTTTATCTTCGTGGACATGTGGGATTTCGCCCTCAATGCTGCAAAGGAAATACACATACGCATTCCCAAAAATATTATGTTAATCTGCAGAACGAAGAAGGCATTGGCATGAAAATTGGGGAGTCCTGCAGAATATTTAAGCTTTACACCATGAATTACAATGCAACACAGTGCAGAAGTCGTTGTGTCCACAGATTTAAAGTTAATTTAAGCTTACAAAGACTCATGTGCTCAAATAGACCGATATTTTTGTCTCTTCTCATAATACCACACTAGATTTCAAATTTCGATCAAAATATTTTGAACACTGAATAAATACCTGAGAAAAAAAATATTTGTGGTCATATGGAGTATGGAAACCAAATTTTGTAAGGATCTTAGAAATTTTTTTTTATACAGACTCCAATCTAAAAATTATGTCGAAAGCACTTGATCGACATTTGTCATGCCCTTCACACTGAGGAACGCACTTCCCTTCCCCACGAGATCTTCAGAACTAACAGTGCCTCACTTACACATAGGATGGCTCATATATTGGATCATTCTACGGGAAAAGTGATAGTTCTAGTGGTTTCCAAAGATTGATATGGGCATGGTTCTCCATAATGATCTATGAAACTCTCATAAATCACCACATATATTCATGCATTTGCAACTTGCGCACATGCCATCCTCATTTTCATATGATTGTCCATGCTTTGGAGTAAGCTCTATTCACTCAACACTGGATGACATTTCTACAATCACAATTTTTTTTACATAGCGGATGACTTCTCTACAGCAGCTTAACCTAAAAAAAAAATAGAAAAGAATATATCTCTTGATATCTCATACCCTTCGCAATACTTAGCCCCTTACTGGATCATCTATCACACAATAAAAAAAGAGACTCCTGTTGAAGATGGCAACAAGAAACAGTGAAGGAGGCATCCTGAAACATCTTTCCTGATCCTAGTTGGAAAGTGATCACCTAAACTAGGTGGGGGACCACACATGTGATTTTTGTCGCAAAGTCTATTTTTAGACTATGTCTATTTTTAGACATATGGATCATGATCTATAAGTTGCGAGATGCTATTTATGGATGGTTGGTCATGTTGGTAAAAATAGATGGACCTCTATTTTTAGACATATGGGTGGTTTCTATTTTTAGACTGCCGGGCTAAAAATAGATATGTCGAATATTATTAGCTCTTAATAATATTTGGACTCTAAACATTATCTTATTCTCTTGAAGCACTTCAGTTTGATGCCTGGATGTGGCACATGCAGCTGACAGAAGGAAATACGCTTTTCCTAGGGTTTAAGTGAAGCTATTGCATGAAGACTTGAGTTAGAACTCATGTGACAGAGTTTGGTGGAGTTGATTGAGGAAGTTAGTGGAGTTGTATTCAGTTTAACTAATCTAAACATAGTTGAGCTTTTTGTATCCAAGTTAACTAATAGATACAATTAGTGAGAGTGGTGTGAATTAATTATTAATTAATTCACTAATTATAAACTCATAAATCAACTAAAAAATACATCAGTTAACTTCAGTGCATGGACAGTTTCAGTGGAGACCAGTGCAGAAATAGGTGAAAGAGCAGGTTAACTATCGGTTGTGACTATACTATTGCTATTTGCAACACACAGATGGGTGGAGTAACCCATGAGGATTGCACAGTTCAGGCTGGGTGGTTTATCTATATAAAGAGGCCATCCCATAGCTTGAAAACGCAATTGAGGTTGGCTATCAAGTGGCTAAAGGTTGGAGCATGAGTTTTGCTAGATCTAGCTTGATAGTGTGTAGCAAGGGAGGTAGTGCATGAGAGCTTGCAAAGAGCTTTGTACTATAATTGTTACATGATCTCCATGACATGTATAATATACAGATAGTTGGGGGTTTTCAGCTTTAAGCTTTCCCATGAAATACTGTGTTCATATGTGTGAATTTTTATGGCTTTAATGTGTGCATGCAATTGATTTTATTTCCGCATGTGATGATCCATAGTAGAAGAGATTCTGTATTATGCATGAAGCTAAAATAGTGTGTGATCAGGAGAATCTCGGTGGATAACATATCAGTTATTCAAATTTCTACATGGTATCGGAGCTGTGTTAAAGATTTTCTACATGGTATCAGAGCGATATTGATCATTGGAGCAATTGCAAAGCATTGAAGCGGTTGAGTTTTAGGATAAACTCAAGAAACATAAAGATGGAGAAAGCCGGAAATATACATGCATATTGTATATAATTTTCTACAGGGAATGAGAGCGAGAATTTTTTTGGTGCGCGAGTTTGTAGGGAATATATGAAAATTTTTGGTGAAATATTTTCAGAAACAAATAGCATATTTGGATTCCTTGCGAAAAAATACCCAAATTGAAAAAAAAATCGGTCGAATCGGAGCTCGGATGAGGGAGATATCATCGATTTAAAATCAGCTCTTTTGTTAGAAAATTTTGCGACGGCGGGACAATTGCAATGTGCGCGAGCCAAGAATCTACATGCACTAAGGTAAAAGATGCATGAAAAGCTTTGAGGAGCAAAGCAGAGGTTAGTGACTTGGTGGTTGAGAGGGAGCCTCTCAACATGCAGCGTGAGGACAAGTCAAGAAGGTTGGGATTCGGGCAAAGAATCTCTACAGACTTGGAGTAGATGGGATGTCTACGGAGCTTCCTGCTGATGGGAAGTGCATGAAAGGCATGCAGCTGATGCTTGAGAGGGAGCAAGTTTTGCATGCAGGTATTGAAGTAGATGGGATGTCTACGGAGCTTCCTGCTGATGGGAAGTGCATGAAAGGCATGCAACTGATGCTTGAGAGGGAGAAAGTTTTGCATGCAGGTATTGAAGTAGATGGGATGTCTACGGAGCTTCCTGCTGATGGGAAGTGCAAGGAAGACATGCAACTGAAGCTTGAGAGGGAGCAAGTGGTGCATGCAGGCGAGAAAGACATGCAACTGAAGCTTGAGAGGGAGCGGGTTTTGCATGCAGGTGAAAGTGAACCTCGGGATGTGGAGCAGCCACAAGAGGATCATGGAGTGGGAGAAACCACTCATGCAGAGAAATTTCGTGCCATATGGGCAGAGGGAGTGCATGCAGCTATACCACCAGGTGAGAGGTGGGGCGACATGCATGATTAATCCCAAGAGGAGATTTCTGGGCAGGATTCATGAGATGGTGTGGATCTCATAGATTGAACCTGGCTACGAGGTGCCCACAGCGCAGCAGTAGCAAGATCAGTTGGAGTGATGCAGGCAGATCAAAGTGACAGTGTCGGATACTGGAGCGCGGATCAGAGTTGACAGCAAGTGCAAGAGTGCATGGGTGCAAAGAGTTCAACAGCGCAGTGGTTCCTGATGACATGTGCAGTTGGCCAAGCAGAAGTCGAAGAATTTGATGATAGATGCTAGATGCATCAAGACTGATTGAGTTGTTTGGAGCCTATTCAGTTTCAGAGGAGTTGCAGAGCAGATGCATGGAGTTGCATGGCGCTTGCAAAGGGTGCATGGCACATGCATGGAGTTACATGGTGCATGCATGAGATTGCATGGCGCATGGCGAATGCATGGAGTTGCATGTCGCATGCATGGAGTTGCATGGCGCTTGTGAAGGTTGCAGGGCGAATGCATGGAGTTGCATGTCGCATGCAAAGATAGTGCTTTCTTGTTGAGAGGGAGTGTTGAATATGGCAACAAGAAACAGTGAAGGAGGCATCCTGAAACATCTTTCCTGATCCTAGTTGGAAAGTGATCACCTAAACTAGGTGGGGGACCACACAGGTGATTTTTGTCGCAAAGTCTATTTTTAGACTATGTCTATTTTTACACATATGGATCATGATCTATAAGTTGCGAGATGCTATTTATGGATGGTTGGTCATGTTGGTAAAAATAGATGGACCTCTATTTTTAGACATATGGGTGGTTTCTATTTTTAGACTGCCAGGCTAAAAATAGATATGTCGAATATTATTAGCTCTTAATAATATTTGGACTCTAAACCTTATCTTATTCTCTTGAAGCACTTCAGTTTGATGCCTGGATGTGGCACATGCAGCTGACAGAAGGAAATACGCTTTTCCTAGGGTTTAAGTGAAGCTATTGCATGAAGACTTCAGTTAGAACTCATGTGACAGAGTTTGGTGGAGTTGATTGAGGAAGTTAGTGGAGTTGTATTCAATTTAACTAATCTAAACATAGTTGAGCTTTTTTGTATCCAAGTTAACTAATAGATACAATTAGTGAGAGTGGTGTGAATTAATTATTAATTAATTCACTAATTATAAACTCATAAATCAACTAAAGAATACATCAGTTAACTTCAGTGCATGGACAGTTTCAGTGGAGACCAGTGCAGAAATAGGTGAAAGAGCAGGTTAACTATCAGTTGTGACTATATGTTGCTATTTGCAACACACAGATAGGTGGAGTAATCAATGAGGATTGCGCAGTTCAATCCAGGTGGTTTATCTATATAAAGAGACCATCCCATAGCATTGAAACGGGCAATTCAGGTTGGCTATCAAGTGGCTAAAGGTTGGAGCATGAGTTTTGCTAGATCTAGCTTGATAGTGTGTAGCAAGGGAGGTAGTGCTTGAGAGCTTGCAAAGAGATTTGTACTATGATTGTTACATGATCTCCATGACATGTATAATATACAGATAGTTGGGGGTTTTCAGCTTTAAGCTTTCCCATGAAATACTGTGTTCATATGTGTGAATTTTTATGGCTTTTATGTGTGCATGCAATTGATTTTATTTCCGCATGTGATGATCAATGGTAGAAGAGATTCTGTATTATGCATGAAGCTAAAATAGTGTGTGATCAGGAGAATCTCGGTGGATAACATATCAGTTATTCAAATTTCTACAAGGGTCTTATCATTTTTCGATTAGTATATGAAACAATCATGAATGAATGATCTACTGGATAAAAATTAATCTATTGTGAGTAGACATCACTCCTCCTTGACGATTCATAGATAATCATGAGACTCTTATGCTCATATTTTTTGTTGTGACATGTTGATTAAATGTTTGTGATATGTTTGACGAAATGCCCCTTATGGCTAGTAGGGGTTGGATCAAGTCCTTGTTAAAGTGTTTTCACTAGTAGCCTTGTTTCAATGTTATTTATCATCTCTTGAAGTTTAATGAAGTTCTAGGCAGTGGATTGAGTCCCGTCCCTAGAAAAGTGGCTCAAAATCTGAGGTCACTGGCACAAAACTTCTTGGAAAATTCCATGGTCACATGGATGCCTTGTTGTGGGAGCAACTGGAGGGTCACAGTCGCATGCATGCCTTTTCATGGGAGCGACTGAGGCTCTAGGGATGTGAAAAATAAATCTCTCTCAAGGGTTGGACACCTAAAGGGGTTGGTTGTATCCTAAAGGTATTTTCACTTCTAAGGAAGGCCAGATTGGTCTTGTCATGGTGGTTCCACTTCCTTAACTATACATGGGGAGTTGAACCATATCATAGTAACTCTTAGTCTGATGTTTACCCTCGTGGACTGGTTAGCTTGGGTAAATGTGGGAGGAGGGTGTTACACCAAGTCCCTATATATATGTATCTTTTTTATACCACTTCCTTGGTGATTTCTTTAACCCATAAAGAGTCTTCGTTAACTTACACACTATTTATTTCTTACCCTTCATTGCAACAACTTCCAAATAGTTCATGTAGATATATTCTTCCAAATCCCCATAAAGGAATAATGTCTTCACATCCATATATTCTACCTAAAAATAAAAATAAAAAAACAATAGATAAGAGTAATATAATAAAAGCTAACTTGGAAATAGGATAAAAAATTTCACCAAAATCAATTCATGGCACTTGGGAATAGCCTTTTTGTTAAATTTTCTTAGGGATATATTGTTCTTTCCTTTGATAATTTCATTTATTTATTAACACATTAAGTTCACCCCATAACATCATAACATTGTTCAAATTAACATCATTATTCAACGACATATGCAACTACGTAGAAAGAATAATATCATCATCTTCAATGCAGCGGAACATAAAGGAGCAATAAAAGATAACCATTCACACATAGAAACATCACGATTGGTCAGAGACTAGGGAAAAACCCACTATGGGGAAAAAACTTTCAAATTATTCTTATTTTTATATCTTCATCAAATGATTTAGTAAAATAGAGTACAATGATCCATATCTTCATTTATGAAACTATCCAAAAAAATAACTACAACATCCATGAAATGAACTCACAATGATTATACTCAAAACCCTAATTATGAATACTATAATGAACTATCACTGTCTGTGGTCCACTGTATAACTCTATGGTCAACAAGTGAAATATTCAGAAGACTGATATTTCATATTTTAGGTCTCACTTGTACGAAGGAGGAGTCATGTGAGAAATTATAGCTTCTCGGACGCTCTTTGAAGCACTGGAAGCAAGCGACTGTGGTCAGATCTACCCAAATATATCTCAGAGCCTTGGTCGCACTCTTCAATATTTTATTTGAGGTACTTTGGCTTCCCATTCACTCTCTGAAGAATGAAACACTATGAGTGAGAGAATATGACTTCCTATTCGCTCTCTTAAGCTTGATATGAGAGTGAGTGGGGTATGCGACGAGAATTATGAAACCCTAACTCCTAGTCACATAGATGGAGGGTTTTCCATCTGACTGGAAGGCTCTAGTCGCACAGATGAGATTATGTGTGAGTGATTGCGGTCGAATCCTTCATGTGTTGTGTCTGTGACTATGGCCCAAAACCCTAAAACTAAGATGTGAGCTTCAAACCCTACAGTTTGACCTGAGAGTGAACCTGTTCCTCTGTAGACGAGCCTCATATCTATGTGAGCCAAAAATAAAGATAGAATATTTTATCATGATGATGTCCAAATGTGGTACATGTCACTTGTATTTATAGCCTTCCAATGGGGTCCACTTGCTTTAGGGTCGACCTTATCAAATATGAACACGTGGGAGTTTCTTCATAAATACACTTTCCCTTATCCAATTTGAGTGATATTTAGGTTGATTTTGGTCCTCTCGAAAATGGGAATTCAATTCAATCATTATCTCAATCGAGTGGGTTGTAAAAAACAAAATTCGACCATGGTTGCATATTTAACACTCCCTCTCAACAAGGGAGAATTCCACCTGCCAATATCCGACCATCAATAAACATGTCATCCTGTCATCATATCCTATCCAATCTCAAGTATCTCATCATCACGTATCATCATTGATCATATTAATTGATCTCTTGATTATTCCTACTTATCTCTTGATTTTCCTGCTCATATGTTGAACATTCTCGAATCTAAAAGAAGAACAATTTTGACATCGAAGGGGAGATCAATATACCACCCTCTATCAATTGGCCTGATACTCAGAATATCATGTGGGAGTTACACATCTATGACCCCATATAAGAAATAGTATATCCAATCACACAGGGGAGCACATCTAACTCGTGGAATCAAATTGGGGAGCTCAATCTCAACCCAAAACCGCAAAGGGTAGAAAATATCAACCAAATCCTATTACCTGTTGATATGCCAATTGATGACTCTAAGTAGTCATGTGGTAGAACACTTGCATCATAATATAATTGAGTTGTACTCCACAAGTACACTCTTAACCTGTTGGCTAGACGAGGAGCAGTATTCCCAACAATCCATGCTTGTGGGTATGATGCCAACTAGGGTATGCTCTGCATAGACTAGATAGGGGAGAAACATATCCAATCCTATGGGTAGATAGGGGAGGAGAATATACAACCCTATGGGTAATAGATAGGGGTGATACCCTATTGTGCATAGATCCCTCAACCCCATCAACCCTCTATCTGAATTCCACACCCTAGGAGCTCAAACAAGGGAGGAAGAGTTGGTTTAGTGTCTGTTAGGTCCCTATAATACTAGTATATCCCCTTATTATTATTGTTAGTGTATGCCCCTTGTTTTTAATTAATCTCCCATGTAGTTCCCATATTATTATTATTGTGCCCCATAGAATCCCATTATTGTTATTGTTGTGCCCTTACATTGTTATTGTTATGTTGGCTAGGATTATATTGTGACCCCTTGGACTCCTATATATAGAAAGGAGGTTTTTTAATTTGTATCATCCAAGAATTTTTCATTTATGTAATGTAAAGGAGGTTTCCCCCTTGAAGAGGCTGATTTATAAGTTGTTGATCTATCCTTTCTTCTATTTTGTGAGCCGGTTGTATAACATTTGGAATCAGGGCTTCGGATTCTAGGGTTTCGCTTCTTCAAAGAGGTCATCTTGGAATATGTGTTATAAAAAAATTTCTACGAGGCTTCAGAAGCTAAAATGTTTACCACGTGGATAAAAAATCTTGATGAACCTCATGTAAAAATTTAAAATCTTGGTTTGCTAAATTTTTGGAGATATGATCTGAGGAAGTTAGGGTTTTTGCAGGCTCCATAATTTCATCTCAAACAGGTGACCAAAGTAAAATATTAATAACTTTTGTTTCAGAAATTAGATTGGAATTATGTAAAAAGTGGAAAAAATTGCACAGGCTTTAGTTTCTTTTGTATCGATTGTAGAGCTTAAGCTCGAAATAGTGATATGTGGAACAACGTACAAGTTCGCTCTACTAAACTAGTCCATAATTAGGTCATTGTGGGAAATCGGGCGTAAATTTACCTTGAAGAATCCAAATTAGGGCAGACCTGAGGAATTGGAAAGAAGACTCATAGGGATACTATAATATGGAATTTCAAATATTTTGGATTCAAAATCACAGATTTACATCAATTTCAATGTCAAGCTCCTCAAAAGAAATAAAACAGTGTGAAAAGTTTTTTAAAAATTCATAACGTTTGTTTGAAAAATCCATTTGAAGTGATTCGAAGGGAAAATTGAAGCATTTATATCAGTATTGGGTTCTAAAATTCCTCCCAAAAATAATTCCACACCTACTAAGCCATCAGAAAACTCGACTATGGCACATGAAGTGGAAGAGGTGCATCATGATATATCAAAATTACGAGACCAAGTGCAACATATTTCGCTCTCACATAGGCCAACCAAAGAAGAACTAAAAGGTGACATGGATGATTTAAAAGGTGTCATGAATGGTTTAAAATCATACATGGATGGGTTGGAGAAATACATGGAAGGTTTAAAGGAAGGTTTGATAAAGTTGCTACAAAAAAATATTCCTAATGGTGAAATGGTAGTAGAGGAAACTCATGATGAGAACAAAATAAATGTTAATAATGATTTCATAGACTCTAACATTGGATTGAAGACCCACCATATTCAAAATATCAATATGAGGAAGTTTGATGGAAAGGATCCCGTAACATGGATACTATAGATGGAGCAATATATTGATCTCCATAATGTGCAAAACACAAAATGGTACGCATTGCAACTTTATATTTAGAACCCAATACATTTTTATGGTATCAATGGCTTTTCTCTCGTAAAAAAATTGCCACTTGGTCAATTTTTATTGAGGAAATGATAGCACGTTATGAGGATACAAATATAAGCACCTTCTTTAGCCAATTTATAAATCTCAAACAAAAGGGTTCAATGGTGGAGCACATTAAGGACTTCCAAAAATTGAATATAAGGGTAACTGATATTCTAGAGGAACACATGATCGATGTCTTCATAGGTGTAGAAATTATGAAACATGCATGTATATCTTGGTTTCACTCGATCTAACAATATACTAAAGTTAAATACGGAATCTCTTCTACAAATATTTTACGGAATTAAAAACACAATCGCTAATCACATGAACATGAAGAAAGATCAATCACACACAACACAGATAATTTCTTGGGGAAATCTTACAGCTAAAAACCCCACTATCTTATATTGTATATTAAGCATGGATCATGAAACAATTACATACAAAAATCTTCTCACAAGAGCCCTCCAGTACTCAGCTAATTGTCTCACACTTTCATGTGAAAAATTGACCCACACATAGCTAATTATCAACCTCTAGACAGCCTGCTTGCCTTGCACAATCCCTGATGGTAAAAATCCCTAAAATATAGGAATGATTGCCTACCTTGATTGTGCAAGTATCATGGTCACTCCAATGGGTGTTTTCATGCATGTGTGAAAGCCAATAATCCTACAATTGATAGTCAAATTCCCTTTCACCTAGAACTCATCATGCATGCAACTAATAATAGTAGATCCTCAGTTGTATGTGAGATCACTGATTGTGAATTAATTAATATTTAATTCATTATATCTCTCACTAGTCTATCTTTAGTTACAACTAGAAAAACTAAGTTTAACTCACTTAACTGAGTTAAACTATTTACAACTTGCATTAACAGAAGCACCACTACACTTCAAACTCTATTACAACTAGAATTACTCTGCATGCCTCACCAACTACCTCTAACTCGAAATCCACTAGTTAACTAAATTTATCACTTTCAGTTAACTCATTAAAGTCCACATTAAGAATAGATTACAGTTTAATTTCCATCTTAATTAAGGGATGACCAAAATAGACATGCACCCAAAAATAACATTGTGGGCCCCACCCTAGTCTGGGTGATTAATGCAACCAAGTGCTTAATGCACTAAGTGTGGGTGCTAAATTTTATTGTTGAATCTCAACACTCCCTCTCAACAAGAAAGGGATTATCCTTCACCCCGATCCTGTCTCTATGATATTCAAATTTTCTCCCGGTGAGCGCCTTCATCAGAATATCTACATCTTGATCTTCTGTGCGAATGTAGTGTAGCAACATGATTCTTATTTGCACACAATCTTTGAGATGATGGTATCATATATCTATATGCTCAGACCTATCATGAAACACAAGATTAATCGAGAGTTTAATGCAACTCTAGTTATCACAATGAATCACTATCAGATCCATCTGAGAACCAAACAAACCAACCAAGATCTTTCTCATCTAGATAGCCTCACATGCAGCTTGACTTGCTGCCATGTATTCTGCTTTCGTTGAACTAAGTTCCATGGATCATTGCTTCCTGCTATACCAGGAAACTTTTTTCAATCCAATGCTAAAGATCCCCTGTGATGTGCTCTTTCTATCTGATGGACTTCCAACCCAATCTACATTTGTGAAGCCATGCAACTTCACTCCCTATGTCCATCTGTACCATATACCATACTCTGATGTGCCCCTCAGGTATCTCAGGACATGATTCCCTGCCTTTCAAAATAGCTTGGTAGGCTTAACCATAGCTTGACTCGGCTAGCTAACTAGATACATTAGCGAACCCACTAATTTTTGGTAGACAGTAGCATCCACTACCTCTCCAGAAGTAGCATCCTCTTTCCTCCAATTTTCTGGAAGAGGAGTATCCATGGGTTTGAAACTCCCCATGTTAAACTTACCTAGTATCTCCTTTGCATACTTTCCTTGAGACACAAAAAGTTCACCATCTTGCTTCCATATTTCCAGTCCAAGGAAATAATGAAGGAGTCCCATGCCCTTCATTTAGAACTCCCTTGCAATAGCCTCCTTGCATGAGTGTATCAGCTACTCATCACCAGTCAAAATTAGATCATCAACATAAATAACAATGATCAATAGCTTAACCTCAACCACAATCTGGTACAGGTTTGTATCTGCTTCACTTTTGGTGAAGCCCAATCCGATGAAATAGTTGTCTATCCGAGTGTACCAAGCATGGGGTGTTTGCTTCAGCCCATAAAGTGCTCTTTTGAGTCTACACACATGCGACTCACAGTTGAAGATCTTGAGACCTTCAGGATGCTTTATGTACACCTATTCCTCAATGATCCCATTAAGAAACATAGTATTCACATCCATTTGATGAATGAGTCATCCGATCCGTGCCGAGAGTGCAAGGATGGATCTTATGGAAGAGTACCTTGCATCAGGTGCAAAAGTATCATCATAATCTATCCCCTTGATCTGTGAGAATCCCTGAACCGCAAATCTGGCCTTGTATTTCTCCACACTCCCATCAGCAGCTTGCTTTACTTTGTAGATCTATCTCGATCCAACCACTGATTTGTTGACTAGTTTTGGGACTATCTCCCATGCACTGTTCTTGACAATGGAGTCATACTCACCCATGATTGCATCAACCTAATTTGGTTGCTGCACTGCTTCCTGAAAGGAAGATGGTTTAGTCACAATGCATTTTCTCATAAGAGCCATGTATCCAGTAAATTGATCAGGAGACTGTCTTTGTCTGCATTGTGAATTAAGGGCTTCTATGTTCTCTGCATCATCAAGTCTCAATCTATCAGCTTATGTGGTGCGCCTTCTACCATTTCTGATAGATGGATATACATGAGTGTTTTCCTCCACTCCATGAACCTCCTCATGTGGCTGATCCACATATTAAGACTCATCCCTAGGAACCAACAATTCCTCCTCTGCATGCAAGTCCAAATCCCTCTCAAGAGACAACTGCATGGCTTTCTCCTCATCAAATTTGATATCCCGTCACACAACATTCATTCTGTTGTTTGGAAAATACACACAATAATTATGGGGTGTTTCAGTGTACCCCACAAAAATCCCAACCTAAGCTGTTGGCTCCAGCTTCTTCCTGGCATCCTTGGTCACATGCACATAAAAAGATGAGCCAAAAATATTAAAGTGTGAAACATCAGGTTTATTACCAGTGAAGGCCTCTTCAGGTGTACTCATGCCAATTACTCTATGAGGACAACGGTTTTGCACATGTACCGATGTGTTTCATGCTTCCACCCACACTTGAATCGGTAGGCATTGATCATGCAACATCGCTCGTGCTACACCCACAATAGTTCTATTATTCCTCTTCCTGGCCCCATTTTGTTGTGGGTTATGAGGCGTTATGATTTCTCTTCGAATTCCTTCTTTGCTGCATAAGCTCTTGAATTTTTTAGAGATGTATTCTCCACCATTTTTGCTCTTAAGAGCCTTCACTTGCTTCCCCGACTCTTTCTCCACTAGTGCCTTAAACTCACAAAACTTATAGAATGTTTGATCTTTCTTCTGCATGAAGAAGATCCAACACTTATGAGAAAAGTCATCAACAAATATTACATAGTACTTATGTTTTGCTGTTGAACCAACTGAGAAAGGACCACACATGTCTGTTTGAACTCTCTCAAGGATCCCCGAAGCTCGATTTTCCTTCTCATGAAAGGTGGCCTTTACATATTTTCCCATAGTACATCCCTTGCATGTGTCTGACTGTGCAAGTGTACCCCTAGGAAGACCAGTAGAAATATGTTGCATGACTTTCAAGGCTTCATGGTGAAAATGGCCCAATTGGTTGTGCCACAATTCGCCCTCATCCCGGCTCACCACTTGATCTGCCTTGCCCATCATTGCTGCACAACCATCTACCTCCAGATTTTAGAGATTATTAACTCGAATCCCTATCCTCTTGGCTTGTCCCATTTTTTCGTGTCACGGGAAATCTTTTCCATCACTAAAAAAAAAATCATAGCCTCTATCCTCTAACATTGCGACTGAGACCAAATTTTTCTTCAGACCTAGTACATGAATTACATGTTTTAATTGAAATGGTTTCCCTGACTCCCTCTGAAAGGTAATGGTACCAATCTCGGTAGCACTGTATCGTCTTTCATCTCCCATTTCAATATGCATCTGGAGATCTTTCTCCCCCAAGTCATTGAAAATTTCCTTATCTCCCGTCATGTGAAATGAAGCGCCACTATCCAAATACCATACAGATCCTAATGCACTGGACACCATGAATGAAATGAATGAGAAGTCAAGCTCAAATTGTGAGGCAAGGGCCTCACCAGCTACAGATCCTCCAACCTTCTTATTCTGCTTCTTTTATGTATAGTTAGTAGCAAAATTCCCATGCTTGTGATAGTGAAAACACTTCACCTTGGACATGTCCTACTTCTTGCCATCCTTGGACTCAGATTTAGAATAGAATTTCTTCCCCTTTCCCTTCCTTGCCTTGGAAACCAAAGCACAATCCTCTTCATCCGCATTCTTAGATGAAGATCCATCTCTGGTGTTTCGTTTGAACTCCTCTTGCACCGAATCTGACCACAGTCATTCCCAATCTGGAAAATTTTCCCTTCCATTAACAAAGTCTTGATAACTATGAAAACTCTTGGGAAGTCATAGGAGAGCCAAGCTCACCAAATCATCATCATAAATTGTCATTACAATGCTCCCTAGTTCATCCCGAAATTGGAAAAAAATTGTTAGATATTTTGGAATGGTGTCGCCCTTTTCCATCTTGATCTTCCTGAGTTTATCTTTGAGCACCAATTTCCTATGGTAACTACTGGTTTGGAATAGATCCGTCAAATCCTTCCACATTGCATATGGTGTGGCTTTCCCATGGAGGCTTGAGACAATGTGGTCTTGTACTCCCTCCAACATGATCATCCACGCCTTTTCCACTTTCTTTTTCCATGCATCAAGATTTGCAACATCTGCAACATTGGGTTTAGGAACATCTTTGTCAATGAATTCCTTCAACCCATTGTCTTTGAGTGTTGCCTCCATCTTGTCCTTCCAAGCAATATAGTTTGAGCTGCCCTCAAGTGCATACTCTAACCTCAAGCCATTGAAAGCCATTTCAATCTTGAATTAGTTGTAGCACCAACAAAGTCTTTCTGCAAATTCTAATTCTATCCAGTCAAAAACTCAGCTTCTGCTTCACTTCTGCAATTTCATGTGCTCTGATACCATGTATAAATTATACAACATGCATGTATATCTTGGATTCACCCGATCTAACAATGTATTAAAGTTAAATACTGAATCGCTTCTACAAATATTTTGTAGAATTAAAAACACAATCACTAATAACATGATTATGAAGAAAGATCAATCACACACTACACAACTAATTTCCTGGGGAAAGATTATAGCTAAAAACCCCACTATCTTCTATTGTATATTAAGCATGGATCATGAAACAATTACATACAAAACTATTCTTACAAGAGCCCTCCAGTACTCAGCTAATTGTCTCACACCGTTATGTGCAAAACTGACCAACACATAGCCAATTCTCAGCCTCCATACAACCTTCCTTGCTTGCGCAATCCCTGATGGTAAATATCCCTAAAATATAGGAATGTTTGCCTACCTTGACTGCACAAGTATCATGGGAACTCCAATGGGTGTTTTTCTACATGTGTGCAAGCCAATAATCCTACAAGTGATAGTAAACTTCCCTTCCACCTAGAACTCAACTGGGTCTCCACTGGATATCACATGGATGTAGCTAATAATAGTAAATCCTCAGTTGCATGTGAAATCACTGATTGTGAATTAATTAATATTTAATTCACTAGATCTCTCACTAGTGTATCTTCAGTTACAACTAGCACAAGTAAGTTTAAATCACTTAACTGAGTTAAAACATTTACAACTTGCATTAACTAATGCACCACTGCACTTCAAAATCTGTTACAACTATAATTACTTTTCATGCCTCACCAACTACCTCTAACTCGAAATCCACTAGCTAATTGAATTTATCACTTTCAGTTAACTCATTCAAGTCCACATTGAGAATATATTATAGTTTAATTTCCATCTTAATTAAGGGATAACCAAAATAGACATGCACCCAAAAATAGCACTGTGGGCCCCACCCTAGTCTGGGTGCTTAATGCACTAGGCATGGGTGCTGAATTTTCTTGTTGAATATCAACAATAGGGACTTTAAAGGATAAATCCAACATGAGGTTTTCCTTTTGGAACCTGATTCATTGGAGAAGGAATTCATGTTGGCAAGAAAAAATGAAAGAAAAATTATGGCAACAAGGAAGTCTACCACTCACAACTATAAAAATGAAGTGTTGCTACTCCTAGACTTCCACAACCTACAAGGTTGACACCACAATGATTGTAAGGAAAAATATAAAAATGGATTTGCTACAGTTGTGATAGAAAATACACTAAATGTCATAAGTGTGCAAAGAAGAAATTATTTTACATAGATTGTGAAGAGGAAAATTAAAATGAACAAGAAACTTCAAAAAAAGAGGATATACACCAGGAACCAACCCTAGAGAAAGAAGAAATGAGTTCGACCATATATTGTAATGCATTGGTAGAAATTACCACTCCTCAAACTCTCAATATAAAAGGACATATCAAGAATAAAAAATGAATAGTGTTGATTGATTTGGGTAGTACCCATAATTTTATTCATTGTAAGCTAGCCAAGGAATTGAATTTCTTTATATACCCAACACTAGAGTGTCAAGTGATGGTTGAAAATGGAGGAACTATAAATTTCTCTAGAAAGTTCCATAATATCAAGCTAACCATGGGGGAATATGCATTGAATAGTCCAATTCTCTCCATTCCAATGGGTGGTGCTGATGTTTTGCTAGGAGTCCAATTGTTACAATATTTGGGGACGATAACTTTCAATTTTCAAGAAATTTTCTTGAATTTTTTTGGGAAGGAAAGGAAGTTGAATTACAAGGTATCACAGGGAATCTAGGAAATATATTTAGCTCTAATGTGATGAATTTTTTTTTGAAGAAAGAACAATGAGCCATAATTGCACAATTATTTTCACTAGTGGTTCAAATATCAAAATCATATATTTCTCAAGATCTCCAAAAAGTATTGGACAATAATTTCAGGGTGTTTGAGACTCCAAAGGGACTCCCACCTATTCATGATAATTATCATGCTATTAATTTTATTCCAATAAGTGTTCCTCCAAACATCATGCCTTATAGACATCCTTATGCCTAGAGTGAGATTGAACATATGGTTGCAGAAATGCTAGAGGTTGGTACAATTCAAGCTAGTCAAAGTTCTTTCTTTGCTCTAGTAGTATTGGTGCACAAGAAGGATGGATCATGGCATATGTGTTTGGATTATAGGGAGCTCAAAAATATCACTATTAAAGATACATTTCCCATTCTCGTCATTGATGAATTATTGGATGAATTACATGGGGAAATTTACTTCACCAAGTCAGATCTTCATTGTGGATATCATCAAATTAAAATGAAGACTGAATACATTCTGAAAACAACATTCATAACTCATGAGGGTCATTATGAATTTTTGGTCATGCCTTTTGGCCTTACTAATGCACCTTCCACATTTCATGGTTTGATGAATTCCATTTTCAAATCCTTCCTTAGAAAATTTGTGTTAGTATTTTTTGATGATATATTAATCTACAACAAGTCTTGGAAGGATCATGTTGAACATGTTGACATGGTGCTAAAACTGCTAGAGGAGAAACAATTATATGAAAAAACCTCGAAATGTTTCTTTGGAGTAAAAGAGGTGGAATATTTGGATCATATTGTATCTCATGAAGGTGTTAAGGTAGACCCTAACAAAATTGAATCCATTAAGGAATGGAAAATCCACACAACCATAAAGCATCTTCCAGGATTTCTCATGTTAAGAGGGTATTATCACAAGTTTGTTAATAATTATGGGAGAATATTGGCACATCTAACATCATTACTAAAGAAAGATGCATTTTCTTGGACTCTAGAATAAACTAAGGCCTTTGAACATGTTAAAGAGGAAATGTGCCAAACACTGGTCTTAACTACGCCAGAATTCACAAAAACATTTATTGTGAAATCTGATGCCTCAGGAAATGGAATTGGTGCAGTTTTAATGCAATAAGGAAGACCCATTTCTTTTGAAAGTCGTCCAATCAAAGGAAATTATTTACAGAAACGTATTTATGAGAAGGAAATGTTGGCAATACTACATGCACTAAAGCGATGGTGACCTTGCCTAATGGGAAGACACTTCAAGGTAAAAAAAGATGGTGACAGTCTTAATACTTTTTGGAACAAATATTATCTTCAGAAGAGCAGAAAAATCAGGGTCACAAAGATGTTGGGTTATGACTTTGAAATCATCTACAAAAAATGGAAGAAAAATGTTATTGCATATCCACTCTCAAGAAAGGATGAGGATGTAGAAGCATTTACTTGTGCCATTTATATTATCCAACCTAAGTGGATAAATGAGAAAATTAGGGATGAATGGAAGAATAATGAAGAGGTGTGAACACTCATTCAAAAGTTGTAGCAATATCCTAGTACATATGAAACATTTAGCTGGAAAAATGATTCATTATGGTACAAATATTGCTTATACCTTTATAAAAATTCCAAACTCAAGCAAAATTTTCTTTTGGAATTGCACACCTCTCCCTTAGGAGGGAACTCAAGATTTTTAAAACCTTACCATAGGTCAAGAAGGAATTCTTTTGGGATAGTCTTAAATATGATATTCAAAAGTTTGTGGCAGAATGTTTGTTTTTCCAACAAAATAAAGTTGAGGCAATGAAGACCCCAGGTCTATTACAACCTTTATCCATTCCAAGTCAATGTTGGGAGGAGCATTAATTGATTTTATCACAGGTTTACCCACGTCCGAAGGAAATACTATCATCATTGTGCCAGTTGATATACTTACCAAGCACGCACACACTTTTGTGCATTATCTCATCCATTTAAATCCAAAACAGTTTCTACTAAATTTATGGAAACAATTCAAAAGCTACAACATTTATGGAAACCCAAAGATTATTGTAAGCGACAGAGATACCATTTTTACAGAAAAATTTTGGACGGAATTATTTTCTTATTTGGGTACTCAATTAGATCATAGCTCATCATATCATCCACAGTCTGATGGGAAAACTAAGATAGTGAAAAAATGTTTGGAAAAATAAATTCGTTGCTTTGTATCTGATAAACAGACACAATGTGTCAAGTGGTTACCTCTGGTTGAATGGTGGTATAAATTTTCCTTCCACACTGCAACAAAAATGAGCCAATTTATGGAACTTTATGGATATCATCCATCGTACATCACATCATATTTAACATAAAATTCTAAATTTCAAGGAGTGGAAGATCACATCGAGCATTAAAAAGTTCTCCAACTCTTAAAGGATAAACTCACTTTGGCTCAAAATCGAATGAAATAATAGGAAGATCAACATCGCAGCGAAAGAAGTTTTGATGTAGGCATCTGGGTATTTTTATGGCTATTGAAGAGGTCTCCTGATTTTCCACAGTGTCATAAAACATTTGTCGATGTTTCGAATCCCAATGGGGATCCATCTTCGGGACAAAATTGCTGAATGAAGGACTGAAAGAAGGATAACAAGAGAAAGAAGGATAATAAGGAAGACCCATTATTAGCTACAAATATAAAAACAAATGTCCCTCAAGCAAGCTAATAATTATAAAAAATTATCACCAAAGTATTATGGTCCTTACAAGGTGTTGCAAAATATTGGTACTATGGCATACAAATTTTAGCTTCCTGCATCTTCCCGAGTGAATACATTTGTCCATGTTTCATGCTTAAAGAAGGTTATAGGTGACAAGGTCCCAGTCCAAACAATATTTCCAAAACTTGACGAGGAAGGAAATATCATATTGAAACCTGAAGTAGACATGCAAATAAGAACTCGACAGCTATGAAATCAATCAATTTCATAGTATCTCATCAAGTAGAAGAACTTACCAGCTAAATATTCGACATGGGAGGATGAGAATTTTATATAGAAGCATCCAGAGCTACTCAACCATTGAGGAAAAAAGTTTTTTGAAGGACAGGGGCATGTTAGGTCCCTAATACTAGTGTATCCCCTTATTTTTTTTTGTTAGTGTAACCCCCTTACTGTTATTTCTATGCCCATTTAGTCCCCATATTTTTATTATTGTGCCCCATAGAAGCCCAATATTGTTATTGTTGTGCCCTTACATTGTTATTGTTATGTCGACTAGGATTATATTGTGACCCCTTGGAATCCTATATATAGAAAGGATGTTTTGTCATTTGTATCATCCAAGAATTATTCATTTAAATAATGTAAAGTAGGTTTCACCCTCGAAGAGGCTATTTTATAAGTCTTTGATCTATCTTTTCTTCTATTTTGTGAGCTAGTTGCATAAAAATGTCCTCAATCAGCGATGCTCTCTATAGGTCAACAAAATATCATTGTGCTCATATATCGTAATCATCATGTATATATAGAATTTGTCTCCTATTCATATAGGACATAAAATCAAATGTCATGTTAGAGAATAATATACATATTATCTCAAAAAGGATACCATAATCATCCTCCCTCTCAAGGAGGTGCCAAACATAAGCCTAAGCTCATCTCATACATCAACACTATCTCAATATATGAAGGTATATCAATCTCAGTAGAGTTCTGGATCAACACATCAACCTAGCTTTACAATATAACTTTCAATGTAGACATATGCAATTCTCTCTATAATCATAACACTTTACCAAACCAATATGTTTAGTCTTACTCAAATAAATATTGTGCAATCAAATAAACTAAGTTATCTTATCAAAGTTTCAAAGCGAGATCAAAACTAATATCAAATTCATTAATATCATATTATCAAATTATTTATACCAAGTGATATGGAGAGCTCTCATCAAATCATGACATCATCTATCAAAATTCATCCAAATTTCAAGTTATGAATTTATCTGTTCCAACAAGTTGTAATTTCCCAAAAAATATTAAGTCATCCTCATGATCATGATATAAGTCACTAGATGAACATGCATACACCAAGAATAAGTTCCATTCATTCATTGTGAGATTATTTCACATTGATTCACAACTATGAACACTTCAACCATTTTTCTAAGAACAATGAGGAAAATACAACGGCATTATCGAATAGCAATATTAGTCACTGAAATTCACTATGCCCATATAACATTGTTATCAAGGTAAATCATCAGTCATCAAATCTAATAATTTTTCATCAGGTGAAATCCCAATTTTTCTATCATAGTGATATCTTTAGTATAAAACATATTTCAATCATCAAGTCATTATCAAGAATTATGTCAAAACTCCAAACACTACTCATCTATATCATCCAAATCGTGTCAAACTCTTGTATCATAGAGTTAAATGGTTAAATCATAATGACATATCTATATTCATATCCCAGTCATATGCAAACACAAGTTCAGCCTACATATTCATATTATAGTAAACACTGAAACTTCTCTGCTCATAGAACTTTCAGTTGTCTACTTCATGTCTGTAGGACTAACATCCTTCACGTGAACATCTGATTTTATGCACAAAACTTTATTTTTATGTCATGCATGCATATTCGCACCCATAGGCCTTCCTCTGTGTGGTTAGGAGACTAAATTCACACCCTTGAGCTTACTTTAGTGTGGCTGAGAGGCTACAGTCGCACCTGTAAGCCTACTTCTATGCGAATGAGGCTTAGAGCAAGGGAAAACTCTCTTTCCTTAGATCAAAACTTTGCTACAGATAAAAAATGTCAGATATTTGTCTATTCACACCTATAAATCATATTTCAACAGTAAAGAAAATAAATATAATGCTAATGGTACTATAGTAAGGATATTATGGAGAGATTCTCCCTCTGAATGTGAATCCACTTCAGTCATCATCAACCTATCTATAATACTTGTCATGCATCAATAGATCTGTTATATCATAAGGTAAAACATATATCCATCATGGTTATAACATGCTAACATCAATTGATTCATCATGACATCAATATTTCAACAAGGGTTAGTGTCACATAGCTTAATAGGAGTATAATACAACATTACTTGTAACTCATTCAAGTTAGGGAATTTAGTTTTACCATATGCCATAGTTAATAAGCATGTTAAAACATAACCATGATTAACAAAGGATCCTGAATATCTATATCATTTTTATACTTCTATCATCATGGCTACCATACTTTCCCTAAACAATATCAATAGCGTTAAGTTACCATCTACTAGAATCAAGGTGATAACCTTCTTTAAGCAATCAAAATATCCAAAATGGTAAGTGTTAGCCAAACAACAATTATACCAATATATCAAAGATCAATATTAAGTAGCTTCATTTCATCATAAGGATCATGAATCCAAATCACTTTCATATGCATGAGCATTTTGTGAAGGATACATCCTCATTATACCTTAGGGCTTACCTTGCCATTCAATATTACATATGAACCATATCATTGAAACAATATACCATGCATATCTTGTAGTATTCAAATACTTGTGCACCTTATTATTTTACATAGGAAACTTGTAGCACATTTTCACATTTTCTTTAGGTGCCTCTTTACCTTTTCCAATGCTATTTATTCTCTTCCTGCACTAACCATGAATCTTGATCCTCAAGAAGGATCCTATTACCACAAATCATCAAGAGGTTAGAACCAAATAATAAAATATATATGCTGGAAGCATAATTAATAATCATATCCATAATTCTAAAAAAAATTAAATAGATAGAGAAGCATCATAAATTAAAAATACTCATCTTCAATGAGAGGTGATCATATCCCTCTTGAACCAGCCTCCAAGAGGCATCATTGTCCATTGTACATATAAAAATGTTTCCTTCAATATTTCAACCAACTCTATCAGCAACCAGGACTAATAGAGGTTATCCAATCTGGGGCTTCATCAAATCTATCACAAGTGCTTGACCATGCTAGGGTTTCTAGATTTCATATCACAAATATTTTCCATAAACCAAGGTTTCTCTCAAACCTTGAACCTTATAATATCCATCAAAACCTAATACAAAAATTTCCTAAGGTTTTCTTCAAACCATAGAATGTTTTTAGGTCTCCTCCATCCTTTATTTCATCCTTCAATGGTGTCATAATGGGGGTGATATCCATGAATTTTCTTCAACCCAACTCTGATACCATGTTAATTTTTCTTATGGCTATATTATTCTTTTATTTGATAATATCATTTCTTCATTAACACATTAAAAGTTCACCCCATAACATCATAACATTATTCAATTTTACATCATTATTCAGAAGTATATGCAACTATGTAGAAAGAAAAATATCATCATCATAATTGCAATGGAACATAAAGAAACAATAGAAGAAAAACATTCACAAAAAGAGACACTAGGATTGGTCAGAGACCAAGGAAAAACCCACTATGGGGAAAACCCTTTCAATTCTAATTCTTATAATATCATCATCAAATGATTCAGCAAAAGAGAGTAAAATGATGCGTATCTTCATCTATGAAACTGTTTGTGCTCAACCTAGTCTCCTAAATTGAGTTCGTTAATTGTCAACCAGGGTTAGTAAACTGCTGAAGTGTGGTGCACTATATGTGCCTAGGTATTTGTTTCTCACTACGTTGTGTCTAGTGTTTTATGATGTTTTTGGTTTTTTATGGTTTTATGTTCACAAGGGAAAGAACTAAATGCTGTTGAGAAGAAGCTATTGGTTAAAAACAGAGTGAAGCCTAAATTATGGATGGAAAATGACAAATGCAAATACTGAAACAGAATAAAGCCTAAACTATGGCTAGCAAACAACTAATGCAAAGCTTGATAATTACTTCAAGGAAATAAATCACAACATGAGCTTAAACTTTATCCAATTCATTCATTAAAGATGTGTTGGAAGAGCTTGTAAAATGGACAAGTTAAGTGTAAATGAAGTTCTCCTAACTAAACAATCAACAATCAACTTACAATGTTACATCTCATCCATGATTAAAGGTTTATTGGAACATATTTGGAAAAGAAGATTTGTGGCATAATAAGATTTCTACTCTAAACTAGCTTCTAATTCTATTCTACAACTCAATTTAACACCACTAGGCCTCACTCAGAAGTTATAGATTTCCTTTTTAGAATGGTCTTTTGAGAAAAGGCTTGTTTGTGAAATGGTAAAAAGGTTGCAAAATACTCTAGGTCTTAGACTGATACTAACTCCTGTCCAAATGATTATGTATTAATATGAGGTTGGAACAAAAGAAGTTTTGTAAATAATGAATACCGTGGTATTTGAGTTTAACAACTAATATAATTTAAAAATGCAATGGATGGCAGCTAAACTGGAGTGCTAATACATTGAGCTAAAACTAAACTAGAGTGCCACTAGTCTATTTGAAGTACAGTGAACAATGTTAGACTGAAAAGCCATTATCAAACTGGAAATGAAATGACAGAGCTGAACCACATGCATTCTACCTCCGGAGTGCTATAACTAAATTAACATGCAACTAACCTAAGGAATTCTACAGCCCATCTCGTTCAGTATGAATGATATTTTGGAAGAGTTTGTGAGAACAAGTATGGCTGTATTATTCAATGCAATTGAACATAAACACAAGACTGAAAGCAAATACAACTAAAATCTAAGACACCACAGCTACTTCTTACTCATTATTATGATATTTTGGAAGAGCTTTGTAAGAGTAAAACTAGCTATGCCACTTGTAAACAAAAATTCAAAAGGAAATTCAACTAAAATCTAAGACACCACAGCTGTTTCTTAGTCATTGTTATGATATTTTGGAAGAGCTTGTAAGAGTAATACCGGCTGTGACACTTAGTGTAAACAAGCAACTAAAACCTACAATACCACAGTTATGCCTTATTCATCATAATGATATTTTGGAAGAGCTTATTAGAGTAAGTCCAACTGTGATAATTAACGAAAGAAAATGCAATTAAAACCTACAATACCATAGCTATGCCTTATTCATCGTAATGATATTTTGGAAGAGCTTATTAGAGTAAGTCTAGCTGTGATAATTAATGTAAACAAGTATGAACATAAACTTCAGAAACTTGCCTAAACTAGAAATAAAAACAAGACTAAAATACTTATCTACTGTATAAACAAGGCCGCTCAGGAGGCAGGGGCCCTCTACCACCAGAGTAGCACGAAATCTAGTTCAAGATCGACTCAACGCGTTCAAGGAAATGCTGCTTCTTTCATTAAAGAGGAATCACTTCAAAACAGAGTATTCTCGGACTTCAAAAATCTAGCAGCCAACCATAAAATCTAACAAAACTCTAACCTTGTCTCTCGGTTTCCAGAGCTACATTTATAGAAAATTTACATAACAAAACTTGAGATAATACAGGGATTACTGTCTTTCCATATTAAAATCGAACTAGACCTCTAAAGGTGGCATCGTAATATGACAAAGGACATCTGGACTGTCCTTGTCCTATTAGGAGTCTATCTCCTAGTTTGAGTTCCCGCGTGCATAACCACGTACAGAATTATGTTCAATCTTCATGGAGAGCAACAAATGCTAAAGGCGTGATGTGGAATATGACCATGTGTGGTTTTCTCTGAGAGGACATCTGGAACCTACTTAAACATGAAGACGGCTGCAGAATTGGCAACTAGCTATAGAATGTTTGCATTCTGTAGCTAGACCTAGTTCAAAAAGCACTACAATGACGAAATCATAAAAACATAGCAAGTTAGTCATAATATTCATTCTTAAAGAAATTTTAACTAATTTCATTGATCATTTGAGCCTGGGATTAATAATGGACAAAAGAAATGGAGTGGAATGTGGTGGAAGAAAGAACATTCTTGGAGCTCAACATACCCCCACTGCTAGATTCTTGCATGTCCTCATGCAACTATTCCATGAACTCAAAGACCTCTCCAAGAACATCCAACCCTCTTCTTCTGCTTTGCCTGGTAGTTAAAGGCCTTTTGGGCTTTCTGATGACTAACTTGAACCTTAAATTGGTAAGTGTCCTGATTAACTTTTTGTTTCTCTTTTTCAACTTTTCATTGGCCTTTTCCACTTTGTCCATTTGTAGAGACAGGGTTGAGTTCATACTGGTTTTTAGTTTAACTTGCTCCCTCAGAATATCATTCTTAGTCCTGATATGTCTATTAAGTACTTCTAGCTCATACTTATCTCTTCTTAGCACATCTATTTCAGACAATGGAGGCCTAGGGGTTCTGTCTCTACTCTCTGAAGCTTTCCTCTCCAATGTTTCAACATAGTTGTAAATTTCTTGCTGTGCAGGATCAATTTCTGGAACTTCTTCATCAAAATCCTCCTCAGTAGGTGTTTCTTCATCTTCTATGTTTATAACTCCAGTTTGTTTAACTTTTGTTTTCTTTAGTATGCCCCTCAGTCTGTGGCTCCTCCTCGGTTGAGATGGCCCTTCTCCTTTTTCTCTGGCAACTTTTCTTATGATCCTCTCTTTCTTAAGCTGCTTCTTAATCTGAACTAATTTTTCAGAGATCATTTCTTCACTACTTTCTTGTATTGTTTTACCAGTTTCAGTTTTGGAGGATTTCCATCTTCTGCTTCTTTTTGTAGGTTGATGTTCAGGTGAAGGTTCTTTTGGTTCCTCAAAGTGATTTCTCACCAAGAATTCTTCCCAATTATCCCCTATTTTTCTCAAATGATGTTCAATCAAAATCTTGACTAAACCATGGTAGTATAAGGTTTTCTCCAGAAATTAAATTCTCTTTTGAACACTTGAAGCCATTTTCTTTAAACTTTGAAGCAAGAAATAGGGCAAATTAAGTTCTTCTAGGAAATGCATTATCAACCTAATATGGTAAACATAGAAAGTACCATATCTACCTTCACAAGTGATGAATTTTTGCAGGATAAGCAACATGTTCCTCCATTTGTTCTTTAATGCAGAACTAGGGATACCCTTTTTAAAAATAGTGACATCCATACCTAGTGACTTGAGTATCTGCTGCCATGCTTCGTTATGGAATTCTCTGTTCTTAAACCACCTTTCTCCTTGTCTAGGCAGTCCTGTTGCTTCTGCAGTAAAAGCCTCTGTGACAGGGAATTTAATATTTCCAACTTCAACCTCAGCCCCGTTAAAAAATCTTGCAAAAGCTTTAGTAACCTCTTTGTGGAAGCCACTGAATTTTTCAAGGAATTGCAACCATCCTGCTTGTTGTAAGATTTCTCGGATTTGGGGATAGCCTTCCAAGTATTTAGTGCCAACTGGTTCTGTTCTCACGATGAGGCCCATAACTCTTCTTCAATCTTCAATTCACCAGCCTTATGCTCTCGGTGAGAATGGTCGTTAACAAGTTGTTTTTTCTCCCCAAATGTTTCCCCTGTTTCACGGTGACAATGGTTGTTACATAGATACCTCTGTTTTACACTATAAAATGGTTAAGAGTTGGCTGTGGGAAAGAGTGATATGGAGTGGTTACGGAATGAATTAATGAGTTGAGGTGAAGAAAACGAATCAATTAGTGAAAAGACTGCGGAGATAGTTTGTAACGAATTCAAAAATCATCATTAAATGCTTAGTGATGTGACTAATCCAATCACTTTAGCACTTTAACCGTTTAGATTTGGAAATGATGATCGAATATGGGTTTTGAAGTGGTGGAACAGAAGGAGTTTTATCCAAAGTTTTTGCGGGAGATTTGTTAGGCAAGATCAACAAAATTAATTAAAACACTTTTTGAATAATATACAACTAAACTATGCTAAAAATTTTCATGATATGTCATTATAATCACTTCATACCTTTGCCTTTGCTTTGATTTTCTTGTGATCTTCATATGCTCTGCTCTCCCCTGAAAATCATTACTTTTTGAGTCTTCATAACCTTCTTGATTTTGCTTGTTCATAGATATGCAGGATCATTTTGTTGTAAATCAAATGATTACTAGCCAGTGCTTTCAGGCTCTCTGGCTGCAGAATGTTTGTCTAGCTGCAGAATGTCCAACTGATTACAGAATGTACCTGTAGAAGACTTGAAATATGGTTTGAAGCTGGAATGATGAAAGGTTGTATGAAATGAATAATGAAATATGGTAGGATGGAGTATGAATGAAATGAATAATGGAGTGGAATGGATCACAACTTATGAAATGGAGTGAAAAAAGTGCCCTGCAATTTCTGCTGTGTATTATTCAATTGCAGAAAGGAGATCAAACTTAAAGATCTGAAATGGAAATGAAGTGGACCATGAAGTGAAATGGATGAAGTGTGGATGAATGAATGGAATAAGATATGATATGAATGAATGGAATGAAATGAATGAAGTATGGAATGAAATGAAGTGAAATGAGATGGATCATAAGTGAAATGGATCTTCACTTATGATTTTGTAACATCTGCTTGTAAAAATAAATAAAAATGGAAAAGTTAGAGTGTCAGAAAGATTCTGATTTTCACTCTATCTTTTCTGTATAAACATGCCAATCAGTGATTGGTTTTCATATCTATACTTTATTTTTATTTTTTTTATTATTTTATTATTTTATTATTTTTATTTTTCAATATGTCTGACTTTAGAAAATTCAATTAAGTTGATGAAGAAGAAAGATTCTTCTTCATTAACTTCACATCACTGTTTTCCTGGAACTTCTTGAAAAATTCTTCTCTTGAGAGTGGTTTGTGATACAACTTCAATCTATGACCATTCACAAGAAAAGTAACTTCTTCTTCATCTATTTTCCTGATTTTTATTGCTCCATTGTCAAAAATTCTCACAATTTCATATGGCCCAAGCCAATGTGTTTGAAATTTACCTTGAAAATCCTTGAACTTTGAATCAAACAGGAGAGCCCAGTCACCTTCTTTGAACTTCTTTTCCTTGATGTACTTTTCATGCCATCTAGCCCTCTGCTGTTGGACTATACTGGTTTTCTGAACTGCATCTTGTCTGATCTCATCCAATTCATTAATCTGCTCCAATCTATGCTTTTGTGCCTCTGATAGATCAAGTCCTAGCTGAACTGCCATTTTGAAAGTTTGAATCTGGAACTCTATAGGAAACAAAACTTGCTTTCCATAAACAAGTTCATAAGGAGTATGGTTTGTTGTGCTTCTCCATGTAGTTCTATAGGCCCACAAGGCTTCAGGAAGCCTATCTACCCAATCTTTTCTATGTAAATGGACAGTCTTTGTTAGGATCCCTTCAATAACCTTATTAGTATATTCCACTTAACCATTTTCTTGTGGATGATAAGGAGTAGATTTTCTATGCCCGATTTTATACCTCTCCATCATTTTTTCCACTAGCCTCGATGTGAATTGAGCTCCTTGATCTGTAACAATTTCCCTTGGGACACCAAAACAAGTAAAAATATCCTCAAAAAGAAAATTAACTACAGATGCTTCATTAGCAAAAATTAATGGCTTGGCCTCTACCCATTTGGTAACATAATCAGTGCAAACTAATATATATCTCTTTTTTCTTGATGGAGGACTAATAGGTCCTACAAAATCCAAAGCCCATTTTTCAAAAGGTTCAATATGTACCTGAGGTTGTAATGGCATTTCACCTGAAGGAGAAGGTTTCCCTACCCTTTGGCAACTGTCACACCTTTTCACATACTCTTTAGCATCTTTAAACAAGGATGGCCAATAATATCCTAAATGAAGGATCTTATAGGCTGTCCTCTTATCAGCAAAGTGTCTGCCACAAGGTTCATCATGACATGCTTTGAGAATCTCAGGCATCTCATCTTCCCGAACACATCTCCTAATGATAAAATATGGACCTGTCCTGTACAACTCATTAGCAACCCATGAATATTTTGCACTGTCATAAACGATTTTTCCTTTCTCCCTTGCATTCATTATTGAAGGAAATTTCCATGAAACTAAATAATTAGCAATGTCAACAAACCAAGGAGTCTGAGTAGAAATTGCAAAAAGATATTCATCAGGAAATTGATCTTCAACTGGAGTGTCATCTTTGATGTTTTGGAGTCTAGATAGGAAATCAACTACTGTGTTTTGTTTTCCAGGCCTATATAGAATGGTAATGTTGAATTCTTGTAAAATCAATAACCATCTTATAACTCTGCCATTAGTAATTGATTTGTTCATTAAGTATCTAATTGCAGAATGATCTGTGTGAACAAAAGTTTCATAGCCTGTTATATAGTGTCTGAATTTTTTTATGGCATGAACAACAGCTAAAAAATCTTTTTCATTTACAATATAGTTTAACTCTCCAGGAGTCAATTTTTTATTGGTATAGTAGATGGCATAAGGAATCAGGTCTTTTTGTCCCAATACTGCTCCTAGAGCTGTATCTGAGGCGTCTGTTGAAATATGAAAAGGTAACTTCTAGTTAGGTCCCCTTAAAATAGGTGCTTCAAAAAATTTTGTTTTCAGGGTCTCAAAGGCTAACTGGCAATCAGAATTCCATTTGAATTCACAGTCTTTGGTAAGCAATTTAAAGAGTGGAGATGCTATCTTGGTGAAGTTTTCTATAAACCTCCGATAATATCCTGTAAATCCTAGAAAAATCCTAACATCTTTTTGACAACTTGGAATAGATAAGTTAGAGATGACTTCAACTTTTGACTCATCAACTCTAATCCCATCCCATAAAATATGATGCCCCAAAACAATACCTTCAGTAAACATCATGAAACATTTCTCATGACTAAGTGAAAGATTTGCTTCTTGACATCTCTTTAAAACTTTTTCCAAGTTTGCTAAAGCTTCTTCAAATGTGTTTCCATAAACTGTGAAATCATCCATATATACCTCTACACAATCATGTAATAGATCTGAAAAATTTCCTAATACTGCCCTTTGAAATGTTGCAGGTGCATTGCATAATCCAAATGGTAATACTCGGTAAGCATAAGTACCCCAAGGACAGGTAAATGTGGTTTTGTCCTGGTCCTCAAGTGCTACTTGAATTTGATTATAACTACTAAACCCATCTAGAAATGAGAAGTACTTTTTGCCAGCTAAGGTATCTAACACTTGATCTATGAAAGGTAAGGGAAAATGATCTTTAAGAGTAGCTTTGTTTAATTCTCGGTAGTCAATACATACCCTCCATTTACCATTTTTCTTTGGCACAATTACCAAAGGAGAAACCCACTGACTATCCGAAATAGGATAGATAAAGTTGACATTCAACAATTTCTGCAATTCTTCTTTAACAATCTCCCTAAGATTTGGATTCATCCGTCTTTGAGGTTGTCTGATTGGTTTACAATTTTCCTCTATGTATATGTGATGAGTGCAAGTCTTAGGACTTATCCCTTTCATATCAGTGTACTCCCATGCATATGCAGAAGAATGTCTCTGTAATATCTTGACTAACTCTTCTTGTTGAGATTTTTCTAGGTTCTTGTTTATGTTTAAAGTTTTGCCTGGAAATATCTCACTTGTAGAGCTGCCAAATTTATCCATAGAATGAAGAGACATCTGTATTGATGACAAAAACTCAATGTTGGATTCTTCTTGAAATTGTTCATGTTTATGTTCCGAAGAGGATTCAAAGTTTTCTAAAGTATTTAGAATTTGACTATCTTCACTAATTTCTGAAATTGTGAAGAGAGGTTGTAAGTCTTCTTCATCCTCTATCCATTGAGTATCATCTAAATATGTAATTGTCCTTGCTGGAGGATACAAAGTGAATTTATTAGTTGAACTACCATCAGAGATGTACATATCACCGGATCTACAACTAATGAAAGCATCAGCTGTAGCCAACCAAGGTCTTCCTAATATAACAGGATGTCCTCCTAGATTATTCTTAGGAGTTAGGATCATGAAATCCACAGGGTACTCCCAAGAATCTAGGGACACCGGAATGTCTTCTATTACCCCATCTGGTTTGATCACAGATCTGTCTGCTAATTGTAATAATGTGGGTGTAAAGAGAAGATTAGGAAGTTTCAGTTTATCCATGATTTGTCTACTCATGATATTGATTTCTACTCCTAAATCAATGAGTGTGTTTTGGATCTCAATTCCATTGATGTGAATTTTAACAACTGGATTTCCTGGGTCTAGATACTTTGGAATAGCAATCTTACCCATCATAATGTCTGTTATTTTTCCTGCCAGTTGAATTTTCTTTGTCTCTCTTATTCTTTTTCTTGTTTTCTTCATGCTCAACTCCTTTATTGTCTTTGCTAAAATTGGGATTTCCTTGATGGCTTGTAATAATGGAATCTTAATGCAAACATTTCTTAGCTCATCTAGGAAATCATAATTAGGCACCATAATTTTTTTTTCTACACCTCTATCAATTTGTAATCTTTCTAGAAAGGGAGGTGTAGGAGTGGATGTTGATGACTGCTCTAATACAGGAGTTGAAATTATTGGTTCGTTTTGTTTTGATTTTTCAATGTTTGGGTCCTGAAAAGATGTGTCTTCTTCAAGACTTTTATTTTCTCGTAGAGAATCTTCCTCAGAGTTGTCTTGTTCTTGTATAATCACAGAAGGTTTCCTCTTTTCAAGTATTCTTCCAGACCTAAGTTGAACATTACTAAGGTCTAGAGGAGTAATTAAATAAGTTGGAAACTATTGGCCTTCTATCATATATGTATTCTAAGGATTTTTATTATTGGGGTTTGGTATGGGTTGAGCAGGCAACTAATTTGATTTTTGAGGAAATGGTAATGGAAGTGGTTGATTTTGATGTTGTGGATTTTGAGGATTTTGTTGAGGATTTTGTTGTTGAGGAAAATGTGGATATGGTGGATACTGATAGTACTGAGAGTATCTTCAATAGGGATTTTGTGCCCCTTGTGCCCAAGCTTGAGATTGATTTTGAAATTGGGGCCAAGGTTTCTGCCAAGAATTCCAATTTGGTGGAGGTTGATTATACATTTGATCATGAAATCCTTGTGTTTGAGGTCCTTTCCAAGGCCTTCTAGAGACAAAATTAAGAGATTCTGTGGAACTTGTAGGAATTTCCTCTTGAAAGACAGCTTTAAGACCAGGAAGTGAAGGACAACTCTTGGTCTCATGTTTTTCTAAACAAATGACACAGGTCTCTACAACTTTTGCATCCAAAGGACACTCTCTTAAGGCATGCTTCTTTCTACATCTGGGACAAAAGATTGCTAAAGCATTAGATTCAGCTTTTTTCTTGTTTTGTAACTTAAGGGTTTCTATTTGTTCACTAAGACTCCCTAAGATGTCAGATTTGAATTCATCAAGCATATGCCCTATCTCTGCCCTACTTACTGTTCCAAAAGCAGACTTACTTACCCGTGCAAGAGCAGGGTCTCTTGGACCTTTTACAGTTTTAGATTTCCCTCTTGAAAGGTTGATACATAACTCAGCTATTTCAGGTAATGTGAGATAAGATATATCCCCTTTTCCCATCATGTTAAGGATATCCAACCATTCATCCCTAATTTTTTTCAACAAGAGAGCTTTTAAGGTGTCTTGATCTAAGTTTTCCATTTTTTCTCTTTTGATGTTGTAATGAAATCTCTCCAACAAATCTTCCAAGTTTTCATCTTCTTTTTGTAGCATCTTAAACACTTCCTCCTTATGATTGACTGGCATAAAATAATCCAAATACCTCTCTAGAAATGCTTGTTTCATGTCTTCCCATGTCCTAATAGAACTGTTGATCAAACTCATAAACCACTTCAATGCTGCTCTTTTCAATGTTGAAGGAAATAATTTAAGTTTTTGAGCATCTTGTAAGTAGTCATAAGTTCTACATAGGACTTCAAATTCAAATAGGAAGGTTTCAGGATCTTTAGTTTTAAGTCCATAGAAGTTTGGAAGGACAGAGGGTGAAATTCTTTTCATGGTTGTATTGGTTTCTTCATCTACTATAGGAAACCCAAAAGAGCTTCCCATTTCTCTTCTACCTCTCCCTCTACCTCCTTCTCCTTCTGCACCTCTACCTCCTTCTCCTCTACCTCTACCTCTACCCCCTCCAAATAATGTGTGTTCTCCATTAAAGACTCCTCCTCCCCCTTCTTCTGCCATAGTTGATTCTTCTGTGGAACTGGAAAATTTTGTGTCTCTAGCAGAGGTCCTTGAATCCTCTTCTAAGGTAGGTTCAGTGGATGAAATGGAAGGTCTTTCTAATGGAATATCTTATCCTAAGTCCTCTGGGAGTCTAGGATTAGTAAGGGATGGAATGTGGGTCTGAGTTGGGGATGTGTTGGCTCTAGATCTTAATGAAACAAGTGGTGTTCTAGGAATCAAACTTCTGCTTCTACTTCTTATGAATCTACCCCTTGAGTCTCTCTCTCTACGCATATCATTGTTTTTGGGAGTTAAGAAACAAGGCTACATAGTTACACTTCCCCGGCAACGGCGCCAAAATGTTTGTGCTCAACCTAGTCTCCTAAATTGAGTTCATTAATTGTCAACCAGGGTTGGTAAACTGCTGAAGTGTGGTGCATTATATGTGCCTAGGTATTTGTTTCTCACTACATTGTGTCTAGTGTTTTTATGATGTTTTTGGTTTTTTTATGGTTTTATGTTCACAAGGGAAAGAACTAAATGCTGGTGAGAAGAAGCTATTGGTTAAAAACAGAGTGAAGCCTAAATTATGGATGGCAAATGACAAATGCAAATACTAAAACAGAACAAAGCCTAACTATGGCTAGCAAACAACAAATAAAAAGCTTGATAATGACTTCAAGTAAATAAATCACAACATGAGCTTAAACTTGTCCAATTCATTCATTAACGATGTTTTGGAAGAGCTTGAGAAATGGGCAAGTTAAGTGTAAATGAAGTTCTCCTAACTAAAAAATCAAACAATCAACTTACAATGTTACAACATCTCATCCATGTTTAAATATCTATTGGAATATATTTGGAAAAGAAAATTTGTAGCATCATAAGATTTCTATTCTAAAATAGCTTCTAATTCTGTTCTGCAACTCAATTTAACACCACTAGGCCTCACTCAGAAGTTATAGATTTCCTTTTTAGAATGGTCTTTTGAGAAAAGGCTTGTTTGTGAAATGGTAAAAAGGTTGCAAAATACTCTAGGTCTTAAACTGATACTAACTCCTGTCCAAATGATTATGCATTGATATGAGGTTGGAACAAAAGAAGTTTTGTAAATAATGAAGACCGTGGTATTTGAGTTTAACAACTAATATAATTTAAAAATGCAATGGATGGCAGCTAAACTGGAGTGCTAATACAGCGAGCTAAAACTAAACTAGAGTGCCACTAGTCTATTTGAAGTACAGTGAACAATGTTAGACTGAAAAGCCATTATCAAACTGGAAATGAAATGACAGAGCTGAACCACATGCATTCTACCTCCGGAGTGCTATAACTAAATTAACATGCAACTAACCCAAGGGATTCTACAACCCATCTCGTTCAGTATGAATGATATTTTGGAAGAGTTTGTGAGAACAAGTATGGCTATATTATTCAATGCAATTGAACATAAACACAAGACTGAAAGAAAATACAACTAAAATCTAAGACACCATAGCTACTTCTTACTCATTGTTATGATATTTTGGAAGAGCTTTTTAAGAGTAAGACTGGCTATGCCACTTAGTGTAAACTAGCAACTAAAACCTACAATACCACAGTTATGCCTTATTCATCATAATGATATTTTGGAAGATCTTATTAGAGTAAGTCCAACTGTGATAATTAACGAAAGAAAATGCAATTAAAACCTACAATACCACAGTTATGCCTTATTCATCATAATGATATTTTGGAAGAGCTTATTAGAGTAAGTCCAATTGTGATAATTAACGAAAGAAAATGCAATTAAAACCTACAATACCACAGCTATGCCTTATTCATCGTAACGATATTTTGGAAGAGCTTATTAGAGTAAGTATAATTGTGATAATTAATGTAAACAAGTATGAACATAAACTTCAGAAACTTGTCTAAACTAGAAATAAAAACAAGACTAAAATATTTATCTACTGTATAAACAAGGCCGCTCAAGAGGTAGGGGCCCTCTACCACCAGAGTAGCACGAAATCTAGTTCAAGATCGACTCAACGCGTTCAAGGAAATTCTTCTTCTTTCATTAAAGAGGAATCACTTCAAAACAGAGTATTCTCAGACTTCAAAAATATAGAAGTCAACCATAAAATCTAACAAAAATCTAACCTTGTCTCTCGGTTTCCCGAGCTACATTTAAAGCAAATTTACATAAAAAAACTTGAGATAATACAGGGATTACTGTCTTTCCATATTAAAATCGAACTATAACTCTAAAGGTGGCATCGTAATATGACAAAGGACATCTGGACTGTCCTTGTCCTATTAGGAGTCTATCTCCTAGTTTGAGTTCCCGCGTGCATAACCACGTATAGAATTCCGTTCAATCTTCATGGAGAGCAAAAAATGTTAAAGGCGTGATGTGGAATATGACCATGTGTGGTTTTCTCTAAGAGGACATCTGGAACCTGCTTAAACATGAAGACGGCTGCAGAATTGGCAACTAGCTAGTCCTAGTTTAAAAAGCACTACAATGACGAAATCATAAAAACATAGCAAGTTAGTCATAATATTCATTCTTAAAGCAATTTTAACTAATTTCATTGATCATTTGAGCCTGGGATTAATAATGGACAAAAGAAATGGAGTGGAATGTGGTGGAAGAAAGAACATTCTTGGAGCTCAACATCAACTATCCAACAAAATAACTACAACATCCATGAAATGAAACCAAAAATGCTTATACTCAAAACCCTGATTCTAAAGACTGTAATGAATTGTCACTATCTGCGGTCAATTTCCAAACTCTACAGTTAATGAGATAAATATTCAGAAGACTGAGATTTCATCTTTTAGGTCCCAGTCTCATAGAGGAGGAGTCATGCGAGCAACTATAGCTTCATGGTCACTCTCTGAAGCCTTGTAAGAAAACGACTGTAGTCAGATCTGCCCATATCTATATCAGATCCTTGGTCGCACCCTTCAAGAAGTTATGCGAGTGACTGTGGCTTCCAAGTTTCTCTTTGAAACCCTGTGAGCGACCAATTATGACTTACTAGTCGCTTTCTTAAGCCTAGTTTATCAGCGAATGGGTTCTGCAACCATAATTCTGAATCCCTAACTCCCAGTCACATGGATGGAGGGTTGTCCATGCGATTGGAAGGCTCGATTCACATGGTTGAACTTTTGTGCGAGCAAATGAGGTTGAATCCTTCATGTGATGTTCCTACAACTATGTACCAAAGCTCTAAAACTGATATGTGAGCTTTAGACCTTGCAATTTCACCTGAGAGCGAACTTGTTCCTCCACAGACGAGTTTCAGACCTTTGCGAGCCAAAAAAAAAAGATAGAAGAGTGTCTCATTATTATGTCTAGATGAGGTATAGGTCACTGGTACATATATCCTTCCAAGGGGGTCCACTTTGTTAGGGCCGACCCTATCAAATATGCACATGTGGGATTTTCTTCATAAATACACTTTCCCTTATCCGATTTGAGTGATATTTAGGTCAATTGTGGTCCTCTCGAAAAGAGGAATTCAATGAAATAATTATATCCATCAAGTGATTTGTCCAAATTTTAATTTTACCTTGGTTTCATATTTTAACACTTTTGCTACAAATTGAGATTTTTGTTTCTCCACTTTTCCTTCTATATTCATCTTATCCTTAAACACCTGTTTGTTTCAAATGGGTTTTCTTCCAGCAAAAAAATCCACTATATCCATGTAACACACCCCTTTATCTCCCATAGGCCTCACTAACGGTGAAAGAAGGCATGTTACTATGTTGATCCAACCTCCAAGATACAATTATGGAGGTCTAAGTTTTCTCTCTTTTTGACCTTTTCAAAACACAAAACTAATGACGTTGGTAAACATAATCACCAAGGAAGAAAAAAAATAAAAATTTAAATGTTTTTCAGTGTCATGGAATTGATGCATATTCATGCCACAAAAACATAAAATGTATAGAAACAATTAAAATAAAAAAATGGAAAGTGGTGGCACAAAAATAATGACATTAAAAATATGCATTATAGAAGTGTGTTTTACTTCATTCCAATATTGTAGGAGTGTGTTTTACTTCATGCCACAAAATCAAGAATATAAATTAACCAACATTTAATAAAATAAACCTCCTTTTTGTATAAAAACTTCATATTTAGTGTAGGTTGGGATCTTGGAAATAGGTGTGTTGAATCAACACTTCGGGGACAGCTAAATATGTGAACCTAGAAGATGACTAATGCTGAGAATAAGTCCTTTAGATACACATATTGATAGATAGTCATTTAAGAATAGGTTAATATCCCCCCACATAAAGCCAAGAATGCTTCTTTTCCCCTATGCCATTGCTTATGAAGATGCAACTAAGCAGTGTTGGATATGTGTTATATTAGTTGCTTTTATATTGTGCAAGAACACACAACCCATCTGTCACTAATGTGGGATCCAAAGTCAGGAAATATCCTCATGGGGTTTTAAGGTGTTACCCAATTGGGTGAAATCCCCACGCTATCCCATAGTGGTTTGAGGGCTTTCTTATGAAAAAACAAGGTCTATTTTTTGTCATTTTAATGCCTTTTATAGATTTATTCTCAAACAATGGTTTTGGCCCATTATAATCCACTTCTAGATGAAGAATTAGAATTTTAATTCTAAGAAATACCTATATAATTTATTGTGAATAATTAAGTTAATACAATTGTAGAGATAGAGGTGTAGCTCTAACATTGTTTATTTTCTTAGTTAAAGTTTTCTCAGGTAAATATGTGTGAACTATTTCTTTATTCTATCTTTAAAATTTTGTTATCATATCTACTCTCTTTCCATAGATTTATCAAATTCTTCAAGTGGTCAATCCTAGGGCACCACTTAAATGACATTATTTTTCTCATGGGGTTTGAAAGTGTTCCCTCATTTAGTTTTCTTGAGCCCGGATTAGTGTGTTTCACGAGTGCCTTGATTTTTCCTTTTCGAAGATAGCATTAAGGAATTCAAAGAACAATTAATAAAGTGATTCATTGACACCCTTTCATTTCTTGCAATCCATTATCTACAAGAATGCCATATTATTTTAGACTTGTATCATTTTAATTTAATGTAACGATTTCATAAATAGTATTTTGGTTAATTTGTATGCTTCCAAAAAAATGGTGATGTAATGTAATGATTATGATTTTTGTAGTTTTTGTTTTTTTATAATCAGTTAAAAAATGGTGAAGAATATAATGCAATGATTATGATTATGATTTATATGGAAAAGAGTTAACATATATATAATTTTTGCATGCCTTATATGTTTTTATTTATTTTTATATCCTAGATAGATGAAATTAATCACTTTCAAGGGTATTGTGATCACATAATGGCAACATTTTTGACAAAAAAATTCATTGATATAATATTTGACGGCTTTATCAAGATCCAATGTTTTCTCCAAATAGTGGGAATCAACAATCTCCACTTAATATGACAACAACCACAGAAAACCAAGTTTTTGACAAAACACATATGCAACAAATTTTTCTTTCATGAAATATAACACCATGTTTCACTCAAAGAGATTGAAAAGGGGTATAGAATCCATCTTACTAAATGTGCCTATAAAGTGCCTAAATTATGCACATAATATTGATTCTTACTTTCCTATTACACATAAATATCTTCTTCTTCCATATATATAATTTTCATTTTCTTTTTGATAGCTATAATATTTGATATGATACTATTATAACGCTCAAATTGAGTTGATCTAAACCAAAAGTGAATTGGTTCGGGATCCATGACTATATTCCTTCCTCATGGTTAGCACTTGGTGAACATATGACATAACACATGCATTTTTTTGATATTAAATAATACGAATAATCTACCTAAATACTGATAAATACCTCCTAAAATCCATTTGCGGAATCCTTCACCCAATACATCATTCCAATTTTTAAAAATCCTATTTTTACTAGATATCCCCTAATTTTATGAAATATGCCTTTATATCCCCCCCCCCCCCCCTCCACAATACCTAAACAACCACATACCTCACATCTCCTCCACATCACCCACCCCCGCCCCCTCTCCAATACCTACAATATATTGATAATAATTTTCACAAATTAAAAACCCTCTTAATGAATGAACATGATAAGATATTGGTCAACAAGATGAGGACCCCATGATTGCTTCAAAATTATCCTCTTTTCCAAATAAATTTTTCATCAACCCAAAAAACAATTTTCATCCACTCTTTTTTTTCCCTTTGGTTACCTTCCTCATTAATTCCAAAGGTCATTTCTCTTAAAACACCTATTCCTATTAGAGGCCACAATCCTTATCATAAATACTAGTCCCAAAAGGGTAGAGCACTCAGAAAGACATGTCTCCATGAATAATTGTAAAAGTAATGACAAATTATTCAAACATGAAATCATTTACATTGATGGAGTATATATAGTTATATAATTCTTTAATGATTTAGTTGATGCCTTTTGTGATAAATTCTAGCCTCAAGAAGTGTGCAATGTGTTTAATTGCAAAGTCAAATAAATAAACACAATAGTACTACAAGCACTAAGAAACTCGATCCCTAATCATTTAATTGTGAATTTATAGTAAATAATTTCTTATAGGATGCAAATTCAATCACCATGCATTAATCTCATTTCAAAATAATCATTGAAATCAAAGTTACATCTCTAAATTCCATGGTCAACATTATTGGTGTGGTCGCTCCAACTTTCTTTACATCCACTATACATAAAAAGAGATTTATTAATAACTATCAAATAAGAAAAAAATTGTATCTCAATGAAATGTTAGATTATAACATGGATGTGACCTTGTAGGGGGAACTTTTTTGCATGAAGGCCAAGAATTATGTTGTATAGTGTAATGTTCCTTGTTTAGGATTGCTCATGAATCATGTATCAAAAGCGCATTTCCAACAACAAATGAAATAAAACAGTAAAATGGAATCTTGGATCCCATATATTAGTCAATATACATTGTAAATCCAAGAATAGAGCTGAAACAAATCAAACTAGGTGGGCTAAATAGACCTCCCACACTAGTGTAGCTAAAACTAGTGAAAAACCCCAAGACTGCAAAATGCCGGAGCAGTTTCTCAAGGGACTGCACAGTATAAGAGAGGGTTTACACATAAAATGATCAGAGAAAAATATATCTACTCATGTATTTATAAAAAATTCTGGAGAACAGAGATCTAAGCTCCCTTTACAAAATACAAAAGAAACCAACAAGGGTTTCTTGTCAAACACTCTCTATATAAAATGTGATATTCAGAAAATGACTGAATAATCACTGCAACACTGAATTACATGAGTTAAATAGGCTGAAATATGTATTATCTGATGTATAACCCTCAAGGGCTTCCTCCCATGAAAGGATGAACCTCTCAATCACAAGGAAACTCAGCAATGGAGCCACCAAACCATGCAATAAGTTCTGCCTCCTGAAAAACGCAATCCCTAGTAGAAACAGCGCAGGGAGGGTAAGAGAAATGTGTGGTCTGATACCACAGATCTGAAATAAGCTCTGGAGCTCTCCAAACAGATCTCTCGAGTGAAGGAAACCTTCCTCCAATGAGAAACTAGCTCAGAAGCCGGGATTCCAATCGCTTCCACTGCTACACCCAACAACGCTGCACAATATCCGACAAAGATGTGCTGATGTAGATGGTTGAAGCTTGGCCTGAAAACCTGATGTGGAAAGATGAATACAAAATCTCCCAATGAGCTACTCAAAGGAAAGAGGTGGGATTCCCGCCCGGGAACACCCAATGCTAAACAACACTGCAACTTGCTAAGCAGCAAGGAGCAACAATTCTTGGCAGCCAAGAATGAGAATAATCTACAACATGATGAAAAATTCTTCCATCCTCTTCCATATATCATAAGTGAGTTTGCTTGCCCTTGGCCCCACTCACTTAGGTTTCTTCCAACCCAAGCTACCTTTCCCTCCAAAATTGCGTTTTCCAACCTAGGATTCCTCCTCCACTAAAATTGCACTATTGACTTAGTCAAAGCAGCTTCAATTTAACCTTGTTCACACATGGAAGTGTTTTATTTGGCTAGAAAGAGTGTCCCCTTTCACAATAAGAGAATTTTATTCCTCCTTATGAGACTTATGGGATTTTCTACCCATTTATTTGCTGACTATAGCTGTTGCTAACTCTAATGTTCCATTTAGCTTGGAAGCTAAAATTTTGGAACATTACAGTCCTCCCCTCCAAAATATTTTCTTGTCCTCAAGAAAATGCATAAGGAGAGAAAAATATCTCCCCTCCTCCTCATGTGGCCTCCATCAATAGCCTCCATTACTGCATCAAGAGAATCTGCAAATAAACTGTCATCCAATGCTTCCTCCCAAGTGTGCAAAACCAAAGTGTCTGCATCAATCAAAGGTGGAAAGTGTGAATGGAAACATGCTAGCTGTCTCATGGCCTCCAAAAAGTAGTAGTGATGATCAACATGGTGAATGAGTGCCTCCCTCATCCATGCAATCATCCAAATGAAGTGAGTCACCCTCCAACACGGTAACTCATGAAAATTCTCTTCCACCTTATGCTCCTGAAATGAAGGTGGGTTGAATAAGTGAACATGATAGGCAAGAGGGCCTATCCCACGTTTTCCTCCGCTCCACTCATGATAAGTGTAGAGGATATGTTGATATTGGTCTGAAACATGATTTCCCTCCAATGGAAAGAAGAAGATTGAGCCTCCAAAGACTCTTCCTCCAAGATCATGAGTCATGCCAACCCAAACCATTCCATTCAAGATGAATGGCACATCATCACCACATGGCATCCAAATCAGAAAATGGCTGAAGGTTATGTGAAATTTTGGATGATACATATGGTCTCTCTGGTGGATACTATGCAGTTTTCCCAACTGCTACTTGAGAATGTCATATGGCAAGTGTTCCTGCAACAAGTTACAAGTTGAATATGTATGTTCTCCCAACATGTGGAAGTAAGCATAAATGTATATCAGATGTACATATACAAAATAACAATACACCTGCCCAATTTCATGTATATATGGGCTAATATCATCATAAACATTGGCCCTAAAGTGACCATGAAACCAAAAAATACTCATGCTCTTATGGTGAGCAATGCACTGTGCAAACATGGTGAGAAAGTACAAATACTCAATAGAGTAATCAACAAGTACAGAAATGAATTCTCTACCATACATAGTGAGAGGAATGAAAGTGATATCCTCCAATAAGTCCTCCCATGAGAATATACTCATAAAAATCTTCAAGAATAAGGGATTCCTCCTCCCTTTGGAATATCTCATCCATAAGAACATGCTCCTATGTGACAGTGTTGTAGGCCTTTGTAATAAGGCTCCATGACTTCTCCCTTTGACATTCCACATGCCAAAGCCATCCACCATTATGCTGCTATGTGAGAATATCTCCTTCCAACATGGGAATCTCTCATGATCCTTCAATGTTGAAGGGTAGCCTCCTTGCACCGTGAATGTGCCGTTCTTCTCTTCGGAAATATCATGAAAATTATGTGAAGAATTTTTCTCATACTCTCTCAAGTGCAACCATAGAAAAAAAAAAATTTGTTGCTGCCTCACCTCTCCCTCATTCAAGATTCCTCTAAACAAAAACACATTAGCAATGCATGGAAGCATGATACAATAAAAACTAGTTGCCAAATGACAACCGGAGAGTGAATCTTGGTCTCTCTCATGGAACCAGCGCAGTGCACCCTTGGCCTGCATCAGAATAAGAATTAACAAGTGCTTTACCAACCACTTGTTTGCTGCCATAGTCATATCATAAGATGAAAACATGAAATTACAATATGGTATCATTGGTGCACACCAAGAGACATATGGTTTCCCCCACAGCTCATCAAAAACATAGCCAAGATCAATACTACAAGTAGCTACAAGTACATCATCATATAATATTCAAGAAGAAATGTTTCTTATTGTTACACCATGCTGCTCAAATAAAGGGAAGAATTACAATACAAAACATGAAATGATACCTCCTCCATTATGTACTTGAGGTCTTGAGCTGAAATGGATCAACTGGAAATTCTCCCTCACTCCCAATGATTAGGAAGGTAGTTGTGACATCCTCTCTATCACCATCTGGGCTATGCATCTTTCCATATGTTGATATACTATGCATCTTTCCATATGCTGATATATGTCATGCTGGATGCCCTCCCAAGTGAACTCCTCCATCAACTAGAAATATGCATCAAAGTGCACAAAAGAGAAGTCCTCATGTGTTTCATGTAGCAGCCTCTCCTTGAAACTAGAAGATCTAGTCAAGAAGTTCCTACCATAGGAATAGATGACCACATCATCTACCATGTATCTGTCATCTCTATCCGGGTCATCAAGAATCATGCATGCACCAAGATCCTTGGAGTACTCCACTAAAAGCTAAGACCTCCAATAAGGATAAATCCTCCTCAGTGACAGCGCTGGTGATCTGGCATGTGAAGCTCCACTCATGCTGCTTCCTGCTACTTTGACATCCCCCATGCCAAAGTTCTCCTCAAAACTCTTCACCTCTCCAAAATCCAAGAGTGGTGAACCCAAAGACAAGACATCTCTCATCAACTGAAGATCAGGTGGCCTCCCAGGTGGAATGCCTCCATATAGTGAGACATCAATGTCAAGAGTAGACTGCTCATATGGTTGGGCAACCTTGCCCCTGCCCTGACTGCACAAATCAGTCCGCCTCTTTCTTGCATTGGCTCTTTAAAATAGAGAAGGGTGTGTGCTCCTCATCAACTGATGCTGCTCTTCCTCCCTCTCCCCTTCTTCCAGCTGCAATGCTGCAAAATCATGCTGCTCACTGATTGTGCTTGGACCACTATGTATGAGGTCCTAGGGAAATTCTTGCAAAGGCACAAGAATCCCTCCTATTGGAGCATGTGCTCCTCCTTTCTCTGCATGAGGCACTGGATATGCTCTAGATGTGACAACGTTGTTGCCCTTTTCTTCATCAATGTGTGTGGGAAACATCTCAGCCAATGGATCCCTTTGTGAAAAAGTGATCCCCATGCCCTCTTGTTCAAAAATATGAATTGGAAGTGTTGCTTCTGGCAATGTGTAATGCAAGACATCAGCTCCTCCCATGGTTTTCTGAAATGGAGTTTCCCCCATCACATGCAAGGGTTTTTTTTTCTCAAATTTTCCTTGCTCATGTGTCTTAGGAAGTTTTTCACCAAACCTCTCCATTAGTGTTCTTATGAATCTTGCAAAAGAGAAATTATTGGCATTATTTAAGGAGAAAGATTCAAAAATCCACCATGCGTGAGCCTTACCTTTGAAATGCAGTGCTGCAACTCTGACAGCTTCATCTCCTAAAATATGGTGCAGCTGCAAATAGGAGTTTAGCTCCTTCACCCAAGCTCCAACTGAACATGTAGGTGATCTGGCAAAAGTAGATAGAAGAAATCTATCTGCATCCTGCTGCTAGCTCTTCTCCATCTGGATCTTGCAAAAATCTTGGAAATTAGTATGATCTCTAAACCTCTCAGTTTGAGATTCATACTCTCGCAACCAATCACCAAGAGTCATTCTCTTAGGCATTATTTCTCCTCCCATCCATCTCAAGATAGCTCTGGGAATTTGGCTACACTGTGCATCATGGAGTGCAGCTGCATGCTCACACTCACCATGTGAAAATCTAGATTTAGCTCTAGAATTAACCTCCTTTGGAGATCCCATCACCAATCTCATCTTTTTCAGCTATCCTTGAAAGCTCTTCATATATTTTGGAAGAAGCTGTGTGGGCTTGTCTTCCTTCCTTTCTACACATACTGAAGCTTTCTGGATTATGTCCATCTCTCCTTCTTCTGATAGCACTCTAAATTTTCCCTTCTCAGGAATATCGAAATTCTATTCCAGAGATTGACTGCAAGGGCATTTACTGGATATGTCACCTTTGAAAAAAGGATGAGATCCAGAGGCTACTTGGCCATCTGCAGACTCTGTCTATAGAGCTCAAAACATTCCCCTTCAAGGATTTAGTAATTTGGCTTGAAGCCACAGGCTGAGCCAAATATCATGCTCGGATACCACTGTAATGTTCCTTGTTCAGGATTGCTCATGAATCATGTATAAAAAATGAATTTCCAGCAAAAAATGCAATAAAAAAATAAAATGGACTCTTGTATCCCATATATTAGTCAATATACATTCTAAATCCAATAATAGAGCTGAAACAAATCAAACTAGGTGGGCTAAACAAACCTCCCACACTAGTGTAGCTAAAACTAGTGAAAAACCCCAAGACTGCAAAATGCCGGAGCAGCTACTCAAGGGAATGCACAGTCTAAGAGAGGGTTTACACATAAAATGATCAGAGAACAATAGATATACTCATTTATTGATAAAAAATGCTGGAGTACAGAGATCTAAGCTCCCTTTACAAAATACAAAAGAAATCAGCAAGGGTTTCTTGTCAAACACTCTATATATAAAATGTGATATTCAGAAAATGACTGAATAATCACTATAACACTGAAGTAAATGAGTGAAATAGGCTGAAATATGTCTGATATGATGTAGAAACCTCAAGGGCTTCCTCCCATGAAAGGATGAACCTCTCAATCACAAGGAAACTCAGCAATGGAGCCACCAAACCATGCAATAAGTTCTGCCTCCTGAAAAATGCACTCCCTAGCAGAAACAACGCTGGGAGGGTAAGAGAAATGTGTGTTATGACACCACATATCTTAAATAAGCTCTGGAGCTCTCCAAATATATCTCTCATGTGAAGGAAACCTTCCTCCAATGAGAAACTAGCTCAGAATCCAGGATATCCCTTCCACTGCTGCACCCAGCAACACTACACAATCTCTGGCAAAGCTGTGCTGATGTAGATGGCTGAAGCTTGGCATAAAAACCTGATGTGGAAATATGAATACAAAATCTCCCAATGAGCTACTCAAAGGAGAGAGGTGGGATTCCCGCCCGGGAACACCCAGTGCTAAACAGCGCTGCAACTTGCTAAGCAGCAAGCAGTAACAATTCTTGGCAGCCAAGAATGAGAATAATCTACAAAATGATGAAAAATGATGCCATCCTCTTCCTTATATAATAAGTTAGTTTGCTTTCCCTTGGCCCCACTCACTTAGGTTGCTTCCAACCCAAGCTACCTTTCCCTCCAAAATTGCGTTTTCCAACCTAGGATTCCTCCTCCACTAAAACTATGTTGTTGACTTAGTCAAAGAAGCTTCAATTTAACCTTGTTCACACATGGAGGTGTTTTATTTTGCTAGAAAGAGTGTCCCCTTTCACAATAAGAGTATTTTATTCCTCCTTATGAGACTTATGGGCTTTTCTACCCATTTATTTTCCGACTATAGCTGCTACTAACTCTAATGTTCCATTTAGCTTGGAAGCTAAAATTTTGCAACATTACATATAGAAAGCTACCATCATATTAATCAAGGGATGTCCTAATTAGAAATTGAAATTGGAGAGATAGTATTTAGAAATAGCCACAAAACTGTATTCTCTATTACACACTTCATTCAATTACATTACATATATAGTTGAACTTAGATCCAAAAACTTATAACCTTAGACATAGAAGTTGATAAAATCTCTAAACTACCTCCCACAAATCTCAAAAAAATTCCAAACTCAAGCATGGAAGCATTATCTTCCAAGAACCTCCATTAATTATTACATGCCAAATGTAAAAAGTAACACAAATTACAACAACAAAATTTATCTTTACCCGAATGGTCTTCATCAACACTCACATCCAATAAGGAATCTCGTAGACACCACTCTTTCTTCACCACACAAATTCGATCTACCACTTCATCACCATTTAAAACATAACTACCTCTCGACCATCGTTGACGAAATTGTAAGATCATGTTAAAGAGTGCAACTAGGGGCTAATTCCCCTTCCTCAAAGTATGTTATATATCTATATATATCTATATATATATATATATATATATATATATATATATATATATATATATATATATATATATATATATATATATATATATATATATATATATATATATATATATAACAATCATAAATAATGAATAATTAACTAATAATTTGTATTGAAGAGTCATGTATCCAAGGACATGACCATTCGTGAATAGGTACCTACCTAGGTATATAATTGGGGCCGTCATTTGTAATCAAATGATCGCATATCTTATTGTAATTTGTTGATGTTTTATCTACAATTACTATCAATAATGATAATACATTGAGGTAATTGTTGCAATCATAAAAAAAATATGAAAAAATTTAACATGGTATCGGACCTTTGGTGGAGAAAGCGTTGGCAAAAAAATGGTGAACAGTGTTTTGACCTTGGGTTTAGGCACAACGGCCAACAAAGGGTCCATCATAGTCTAGCATAACGCTAAAATTTTCACCTCACTCGAAGAGTAAGGCATCCCACCCGAGGCGCCATGCAACCTTAGTTGAGGGACTCGGAACCAGGCATCAAGATAAATCACAAGAAATTGACCAATACTAATTAACCCATAACCAAGACATCGATATACAATCGTAATATATTAAGCATTAAATAGGACATGTAATATGCATATGAATTCATAAATTATTTTATTATAAGGGGACACATAAATTCACACAATAAGACTTTTAAACATTCCTTGCAACTTCCTCTTTCATTAGGGGGGGGAATATTATATCGCACATTCGGCTCGCAGACCTCATCAATAGAATAGTGACTATCAATATCGGACAATACATGACCAAGACAATACAAAATATTTTCCGGATCAAGAAGCTCCGTGACAAAATTTTCGATACCCCCTCTATTTTTTCCTTCGCTTTTCCTTTTGCATTTTTAACCACTTCGCCTCGCTTGGATTGTTGCTTCTCCTCATATGCTTCTCCCTTTCCTTAGAAAATGCATATTTTGCTCTGGCTATGGCTTCTTCCTTGGTTTTCAATTAAAATTCCCGCTTATTTGTGACTAAATGTTCCTTGATTTCCCTAGCTAATCCTCCGTAACTACTAGACTTCTATGAATTATTTTCCCTTTCTCGGTGCCTTCCCCAAGACATCCCACTAGTCAACTTTGGTCAAAATGTGGTAAACTATCAAAACATGACAAAAATTTGTTTCCAAAATGGACCTAATAGGCCCTAACCATAGTCCATTTACTCCTATTCGATTTAATCATTTGTTGGTGTTGTCGTGCTTCTCGTTGTTGCGGTGCCCCCTACCAGCTTCTTCTCCTTCTTTCCCAATTCCTTCAAATGAAGGACCTAAATTTGGAACAAACTCAATCGTTACATCCTTGAACTATGTGTACTTAGCTAGTGGTTCTTTGGCATGAACCTATGATGTTTCTTGCTTGATAGAGGTGTTGTAGCCGAGGTTGGTTGTTGGTTGAGCAGGGTATGCCATCAAGTGCATGTTCCATTGAGTTTTTTCCTCCTCACTCACTAATGCTATTGTAGCTTCCCGGAAGTGAACCTATGTAGGTGGCTTGAGGTCACTGAGCAAACTCTTAGTCTTTCTTGATTCATTCTTAATTTTCCCTATCCTGGATTTTGTGTGCATCCACCTCTGCTAGGAGCTCTTTCTCGCTAGTTGTGGTTAGAGAAAATTTTAAGGATGGAAAAATAATCTTGAAATTTAAAAACATCGTGAATCTCACTCATCCCTAACATGCAAACTATAAAATTTTTATTGATGTATTTATAAAATTATTGAAATTTATAATTATTTTATATATACTCTATGTAGTGTTAGTGATTTTTTAAGGTAAAATAATTTTATATTGTAAAATTTGGGAAAATCATTTTTTATAAAAAAAATGGAAATTGGTGAATTTTTTTTTGGAAAAAAATCATGGAAAATTAGCCCACTTGCGAATATTAGCCCCTAAAATTTTCCATGGTTGTGATGTTTGGTTGCCATGTCTTGGTTGGAAGAACTGATTAGCTTTCGTTAGCACAGGGGGTAAACCAGCTTTATTTTTTCTTGGCAAGGAATCTGACCAAAGTATCGAACTTGTGCCAGACTCCTTTAGTTTCTCCCATATCATGGATGATAGAGGCTTTAAGAAAAGTCACTTCGCTTATTTTTCTCCTCGATCATGCTAGCATATCGGGATGATGGATTTTGTAGCACCCTTGGAGTGGAAGAAATAGTTCGTTTAAGCTCTTTGTTTGTTGAGACGAGTTCGGTGCAAGATGATTTAATGTGATCGCAACATTCTAAGAGAGTGCAAAGCAAAAAGTATTCAGGGTGCATCCGTGAATATCTCATAAACCGAGGGTTGCTGAATCCCCGAACTTTACGCTATTTCATTGACTTGGTTCTCATGACTCTAGTTCTCCTTAAGAATTTGATCTCATTATATTGCAATGGAAAGAAGTTTTTTTTTGTTTCTCATGTTTTGATGTTAGATTGTTGTGCAACACCTCTAGGTGTGTGTGCAACTAGTTGAATGAAATTAAACAGTTGAGATGACGACCAACTCGTGGAGGTCATCAAGGGTCATAGTAGTGGGTGTAGGGAATTGACTTTGTAATGGATGGATGTTGGAAACCCGATTTATCGATTTCCCTTTGGTTGAGGTTTCTCATTTCGATGACTTCGTGATGTGAGGACCGATATGATCCAGCCGGATGGTGGTGGTAGCAGGGATGAGGGGTTGGAAGTTAGGGCCAAGGTGTGTATGGTTTTTGTGCCCGAGTTCTCGTGAGTTGATAGGCTGATCTGTTTCCATGAATATGCCCGGTGATAGAAATAAATATAAAAGGGACGTAGTAATAGAATTCATGCTCTTAGGGAGAACTGCAGAGTTCCCCATTGGTTGTGCTCGCGGATGGAGTAGATTAGAGAGTCGACCTCCATTTCTCACGGTTCACCACCGAGAATATTTTCGTATGGAGGATTTTTTTGAGATGGTGGATATTCTGAGGGCGATGGATTGCACAAAATTGGGGGATATAGTGGATGTGGACAGTGGGTTTTCTTTAGTGATGGGGGTGCTTGTGTAGTTTTTTGGATTCCTCTCTAGTAAGATCAAAAACTTGAGTAGAGGTTGCCATTAGGGGGAATTTTCAGGGTCTAAAATGGGCCTCCTAAGGAAATAATAAAATAATAGTGGAAATAATAAAATAATATTTGATTACATCATCAAATTTTAGAGGGAAAAAAGAAAAAAAATTACTTTTTCAACTCATATTTTCAACTTATCTCCCAAAAATTTTTACTCAAATTTCAAGCTGAAGTACTCGTTGGATGAAAAATTCAATTCCTCATCTAAGGCGTACCCATGTTGTATACTTTCTATCGGTTTTTCTACATGAAAAAATGAGAAATACATGAAAAACATGATTGTAATCGTGTTTTTTTTATGTATTTCTCATTTTTCGTGTGACAGGTCCATCGAAAGTATGCAACATGGGTACTCTTGATGAGGAATTAAATTTTGCATCCAACGAGTACTCCCACTCGAAATTTAGTAAAAAAATTTGGGAGATAAGTTGAAAAAGTTGTTTTATTATTTTTATTATTTTTTTAATCTTTTTACCCTTTTACTTAAGAAATGGTGAATCATCCCCCATGGTTGACATCATCATCTTGAATTCTATTGGTTCTTATAAAGTTTAGTTCTTTTTTACATTTTTTCTTAGGAGGCCCATTTTAGACCTCAAAATTCCCCTAATGCTTTAATCGCTTCGTGGGAATTGATGGTGGCCCGGTGGCGAGTGGGAGAATATTCCTTATGGTGGGTTTAGTATGAGAGTGTGGGGAACACTTGGGGAATTAAAGTAATGGCTCGAATGAAATTCAAATAAGTAATTATATTAGAACTAATAAATTCAAAAAAGATAAGGGAAAGGACTTACTAAAGCCCCCGATATCCTCCGCAGTGTTGCGTGAAATAAATCATCCATGTATCGATTTTTTTTATGAATGGATTGAGTGTTTCTTAGGCATGTCGCTTCCGAGAGGTGGAAGGGGTTTTTTGTGGGGAAGCGACTAAGGAAAAATCCCTTCGTACGTAATATGTCATCTTCCGTCTCTAATTTCTCTAGCAACTCGAGCCATGATGAGATTTTGGTATGGAATGCTTCCTCGGAGAGAATGAATGGTTGAGCCCACTTCTTAAACGTGCCTTGGTTGACACATGTACACTGAACCTAGGTGTTTCCATGGCTAAATCCACACCATATATCTTGTGAATATGCATCCAGCAGCAACTATGGGATCCTTGGCCTAGTGTTGGTGACAACCAAAATTTTCCTGGTACTAGCCAACAAAAGAAGCTTCATTAATTTCCTTGTAGTCGGGATCCATGGAAGACCGACATGGTAAATATATGAGTGCAAGGGGTTAATCCTCGACCCACCAGTGTTATCTCTCTACCTTCTCGTGGGAACCACTTCACCATTGCTAAGGAAACAACAATATATCCATAAATAAATTATGTGGCCATCTTGTAGACACATTCACAGAATCAAAGATCTCACTCGGTAGAAAAACTACATCAATTCAATTGTGTGCCTTGGACACAAGATTTTTCTACCGAGATGGTGTCCAAGGTGCATTCAACCCTCACTGAAAAATGGTGCATGATATTTCTTGCAATTGTATAACAGGATAATTTGATGGTAGAATTGTTAATTGGCTCAATCAGTGGCTCCCTTACCACCATGTTGAGTATCATATTTTTTTGTAATAATTGTCATCTCTCATCTTATTTCCCCTGCTTCAAGTATTTTGGAATGAATATGATATAGAAGCTCCCACAATGAGATAGTCTAGTGAGTCTCTTAATGTCGATGGCATGTATGGGGTATTCCTTTTCAAGCCAAAGAGAACCTCCATGCATTCAATTGATGGGAATTTTGAATTCTCGCATTGTTGCTTCCATAATGTTGAACACAAGTAAGATTTGCAAGTTTAGAAATTTTGGCCTCTATATACCTCTAAAATCTTATTTAATTCTTGACAACCGACTTCCATATGATTTGGAAACAACTTATGTATAGACTTCATGCTTGAGTGTTTGGAAATTAAAGGAGTTTGAAAGATCATTATCCCCGAGCATAACCTTGTCATATTTTCCATGGAGAGGTTCAATTTCAGTTGATTCTAGAGTCAAGTTCATGTGCGGGAACAAAGACTATGGTCTTTGTCATGGTTTGAAATTTACGATTTACATAATAGACATAGGGGGTTTGAATTTGGGTTGAGGACCGCAGGAATTTGACAAAGAATCTAGAATAGAAAATTCAACCACCTTGGCTTTACTAATAAAGAAATTATCATTTCCATGCAAACAAAATAAAATACTTTACATGACATTTTTTTATTAGACCATTTAACTAATTAATATGAAAACTTTCTATACTCAATTGAAATCATGGCAATAATAGTGACCTTGACCTAGACCTCGACTCGAATGATGCAAAAAAAATTAAAAGGAGGGTGGGAATAGTTGATAATTATGATAATATGATGGAAGGTTCATATAAATTGATGACCATATTGTGTCATGCATATTATGGGAAATATTTGACCCAAATTCGAATTGATCCAAGGAAACAGATAAGACAATTTCCGTGTGCAACTCCTCGATCACAAGAGTTGCGGAGGGAGTCACTCGATTGACACTACTAAAGTAACCGTAAAAATATATTCATAAGTGACTCAAATCAAATTATCGATGGAACTAAATTAACCGATGCAACTAATATACCGACCCACTAAAATAATTGATTGACTCTACCTAGACTTAACTATGATCCCCTTTCGAGATCAATTCATTTTTGTATAGAACTGCTGCAATGTGGAAGGGCTTCAGTGCATGCACCATTAACCCAACCATGAAATAGGACTCCATCCAATTGCGTGAGCTTGATATATCCCTAGTATTTCACTCGCCAAAAGGAATGGTCCTAACCAATGCATTTTAAAATTTCTAGGATGTTTAAAGAACTTCCTATTGTATACGAGAACATGATCCCCAACTAAAAAGGATTTCCACTTCATGTCTCGGTCGTGCCATGATTTCTAACTCTCCTTCTTGACAATTTTGTGGAAATAATCTAGAATCTGCTTCATCCAACTCCCGGAGGTTCATCCAAGCATTTTTTAATTGATTAATCTTTTTTTCATGTGTGTATCCCATGCAATAAATAGGTTGGGGATGATGAAATCGGAGGATAATATGACTTATCATCCATAAAAAAGATAGAAGGTTGTATACTTGTGCATTTTCTTGACAGATTGTATGATAATCCCATAATATGGTTGTAACCCATTCATCCCAGCTTGTCTCGGCTTAGCAAAACATATCTTGGTGAGACCCTCTCTAGGATTTTGTTAAAAGCTTCAATAATACCATTTTCTTTGAGGGTGGTATGGGATGCTCTTATGGTGATAGATCATAATTTTTTACAGTAATGAAGTGATTCTCTCATTAATGAAGTGGGTGCCCTGGTCACTTGTGAGGCTTCAGGGGCACCCAAACTGAGTGATAATTTTTTCGAAGATGAACTTGGTGGAAATGTATGCAGTGCAATATTTGACTGGTGTAGCTTCATCCCTTTTGGTAAGGTAATATGTGGCAGTGATAATGTACCTAGCATGGGAGTGACATGTCAGAGGATTAATGGGTCCCAAAAAGTTGATCTCCCACTTCTCAAAGGACTAAAGTTCCCTTACTGGTTGTAAGGGAAGTTCATATAAGTGTGATGGATTTCCCATGCATTGGAAAATGTCACATTGATGAGCATATTCCTTTGCATCTGAAAAAAATGTGGGCCAAAATAGCCTTGCTTGCAATACTTTTCTTCTAGTGGCCTTCCTGCTCATATATCCACCTAAAACTCACGAAATGCGTTCCCACAATACATCATGTTTCTCACATCAAGAACACACCTTCGTATTATTTAGTCAAGGCACATTTTGTATAACTGACCTGTAATCAACTGGTCGTCTGCAGCTCGAACCACCATGTGGCTTCTTTGTGACATCATGTACTCCTCTAAGCATTTACCTATGGCAAAGAATAATGAAATATCCTCCAAGTAGTCTGGTATGGCCTCAACTCAGAACATATCGACATTTAGAAATTGATCATCTACTGATCCGCCAGCTTCACCCGACTCTAATAGGGAAAGATGATTGGGACACAGGTTTAGCCTTCCTAGCTTGAAAATTACTTCAAATGTGAACTCCTGGAATAGAAAAATATATATACAAATACTTCCTTCGAGTATAGGATTGTTCACTAAGTAATTTAGGGAATAATGATCAATGAAGAACTTGAAGGATCCCCCAAGAAGATAGTGCTATAATTTTTGTAGTGAGTACACCCCCACTATTGTTTCTTTTCGATTTCCTTAATTTTAGCACAACTTACTATTTTTGGAAGTTTTTCAAGTCCTAACTATTGAAGCTGTTTTGAGGGACTAAAATAATTTTTTAGGGAAAATGGAGAGACTAGAAAACTCCCAAATTGGTTTACGGGATTTTTTTCAACCTCCTCTTTGAGATATTAAAAAATAGGTATTATTTAGCCAAAAAGAGATTTTATGCCAAAGTTACGACCCTGGGAAGTTGAAATTTCAGCTTACCCCAACGAGGCCCACAAGCTTTTGGCGCTTCATCTCCTAGGGTTACGTTTTTGGATTTTTAGGGTTTCTCATTGTTTCTCAATGATAAAAATTCCTCTAGCTTCTCTACTATCCTGGATGATAGAGGCTTTTAGGCAAGTCACTTCAATGATTTTTTGCTCGATCTCGCTAGCATATTGGGATGTTGGATATGGTAGCGCCCTTTGAGTGGCAGAAATAGTTCATTTGAGCTCTTTTTTTATCAAGACGATTTTTGTGCAGGCTAGTTTTATGTGATCGCAAAATTCTAAGAGACTTCATGTCGAAAAGTCTTTCGGTGCATCTGTGACTATCTCAGAAACCAAGGGCAAGAGATGTCAATACTTTTGTGCTTATTTCGTCGACTTGGTTCTGCAGAGTTTACTTCTCCTGAAGAATGTGATCTCGTTTTGCCTCAATGGAAATAATTTTTTGTTATTATTGCTCATGTTTTGATGTCATATTGCTGTGCAACACATCTACTTGGTGTGCAACTAGTTGAATGAAATTAAACAATTGAGATGCCAACCAACTATGGAGGTTATAAGGGTTCATAGTAGTGTGTGTAGAGTACCAAATTTGTAATGGATGGATGTTGGAAACTGATTTCTCAGACTACCCTTAGGGTGAGATTTCTTGCTACAATGGTTCGTGATGTGAGGATTAATATGATCTTGGCTAGATGGCGGTGGTAGCAAGGAGGAGGGGTTCGAATTTAGGGCCAAGGTGTGTATGGATTATGTTCCCGGGTTCTCAAGGCTGATAGGATGATTAGTTTCCATGAATATGCTTGGTGATAGAAATAAATATAACAATGACATAGTAATAGACTTTGTGCTCTTAGGGAGAATTGCGAGTGCCCTAGTGGTAGTGTTCATGATGGACGGAATTACATAGTGAACCTCTATTTCTGGTTCGCCACCGAAAATATTTCTGGATGGAGGATTCTTTCAGATGATGGTTGAGGTGGAGGTTATTCAAGGTGATGGATTGCATGACATTGGGGATATAATGAATGTGAATGGTAGATTTTCTTTAGTGATGGGGGTCTTGGTGTGAGGTTGGGGCTTCTCTCTAGTAAGATCAACAACTTGATAAAGGTCACTTTAATCGGTTTCTTGGGAATTGATGGTGGCCTAGTGGTGAGTGGATGAATATTCCTTATGGTGGATTTAGTATGAGAATGGGGGCCCACTAGAGGAATTGAAGTAATGGTTGGGTTGAAAGTAAAATAACTAATTAGAATAGAACTCATAAATTAAAAACACTAAGGGAAAGGACTTACTAAATCTCATAGATCTTCCAGAGCGTTGCGTAAAAACATCATCTTTGTCTTGAGTTTTTTATGATTGTATTGAGTGTTTCTTCATCATGTCGCTTCTAACAAGTGGAAGGCGTTTCTCCTGGAAGCGACTTAGGAAAAATACCTTCAAATGAATATGTCATCTTCCCATCCCAAATATCTTCAGTAACTCTAGGCCAGGATGAGACTTCGGTATGGAATGCTTCCTCCGAGAGAACAAATGGTTGAACCCGCTTTTGAAATTTTTCTAGGTTGAAGCACTTAGGTTGAACCGAGGTGTTTCCATGGCTAAATCCAAACCATATATCTTGTGAATACGCATCCAAGAGCAACGGTGGGATCCTTAGCCTAGTGCTAGTGACGACCAACATTTTCTGGTACCAACTAGCAAAAGAAGCTTCATTAATTTCCTTGTAGTTGAGATCCCGGGAAGACCGCCATGGTAAATATATGAGTGCAAGGGGTAGATCATCATCCACTAGTATTATCTATTTGACTTATGATGGGCACTACTTAACCATTACTAAGGAATCAACAATATATCCATAAATAAAATATGTGGCCCTCTTGTAGACATCTTCACGGGCTTCAAAGAGCTCACATAGTAGAAAACTACACCAATTCAATTGTGTTCCTTGGACACAAGATTTCGTTACTGAGATGGTGTCCAAGGTGCATTCACCCCTTGAGAAATGGCACATGAGATTTGCTGCAATTGTATAATAGACGAATTTTATGGTATGTTTTCCTAAGGGTGGTATGGGATGCTTTTGCAGGATAATTATAATTTTTTAAAGAATTAAGTGATTACCTCATTGGTCGAAGTGGGTGTACAAGACCACTTTCAGGGGCACCCAAAATTGAGGATAATTTTTTCAAGATGATAAGATGAACTTGGTGGAAGGAGTGATATTTTTATGGCCTTGTTAATTGTCTCAATCAGGGCTCCCTTACCACCACATTGAGTATCATATTTTTTGTAATAATTCTCATCCATTTCCTTCATTCCTCGCTTGGAAGTATTATGGAATGTAGATTATACATAATATTCCATAGAAGATATTCCTATGAGCCTCTGAATGTCGATGGAATGAATGGGGTATTCCTTTTCAAGCCAGAGAAAATCCCTGTGCATTTAGTTGATGATAAATTTTGAACATTCCATTGTATTCCTCGTAGTGTTGAACACTAGTAAGATTTGCAAGTTTAGCAAATTCGACCTCTGTACACCTCTAAAATATTCTCTAATTATTGATGACTAACTTCCATCTGATTTGGAAACAACTTCTATATATAATTCATGCTTGAGTGCTCAGAAATGGAAGGAGTTTGAGAGATCATTATCCACGAGTGTAGCGTTGTCATATTTTCCATAGAGAGGCTCAACTTCAATGATTCTCGAGTCAAGTTCAAGTGCGATAATAGAGACTACGGTCTTGTTCATGGTTTCATATTAATGATTATACACTAGACATAGAAGGTTTGAATTTGGGTTGAGGACTGGGGGAATTTGATACAGAATGAAAACTAAGCAATTCGACCACCTCAGATTTACTACTGAAGAACTTAATGATTTCCAAGAAAACTAAGTAAAAGACTTGACATGAATTTTTTTATTAGACCATTTAAATAATTAATATGAAAACTTTCTATAATCAATTCATATCATGGAAATAATAGTGACTTTGACCTAGACCTAACCCAGATGACGTGAAAACAAAGAAGTAGGGTGGGAATGATTGATAATTATGATAATGTGATGGCAACTTTGTAGAAATTGATGACCTAAATCATGTCAAGGATATTATGGAAGAGATTTAGCCCAAATTCGAACTGATTTAAGAAATTATTAGTAATCATTACGGATTATACGATTTCTACGTGTGGATCCCCAATCATAAGTAGTTGCAGAGGGAGTCACTCAACTGACACTAATAAAGTAACTATCGAAAATCTATTTGTAGCTAACCTAAAATAACTTATGAATCTTAATATATTTATCCATTAAATTAACTAATTGAATCTACCTAGACCTAAATACGATCCCATTTCAAATATTAATTCATTTTGTTATAAAACTTGTTGCACTCTGGAAGGGCTTCAGGTTTGCACCATTCACTCAGCCATGAAATAAGACTACATCTAGTTGCATGAGCTTTATATTTCCAGAGTCTTTCACTTCTGCAAAAATGAATGGTCCTAACCAATACATTCTCCACTTTCTGGGATGTTTCAAGAAATTATTGTCGTATAAGAGAACATGATCCCCAATTGTAAAGGATTTCCACTTTATGTTTCGGTCGTACCACGCATTCTGCCTCTCTCCTTCTTGATAGTTTGGTGGAAATCGAATAGGAATCTGGCTTCATCCAACTCCCAGAGTTCATCCAAGTGTTTTTTAATTTGTTCATCATTTTTCATGTGTGTATCTCATGAAATAAAGAGGTTAGGGATGATGAACTTGGAGGGTACTATGACTTGTCCTCCATTAACAAGATAGAAGGGTGTATAGTTGTAGAGGAATTTGAAGATTGTATGATAATCCCATAATGTGGCTAGAATTCATTCATCCTAGTTATCTTGGTTAACAGAACATATCTTGGTGAGGTCCCTCTCTAGGTTTTTGTTAAAATCTTCAATAAAACTATTTTCTTGAGGGTGGTATGGGATTCTCTTATGGTGCTATATCATAAATTTTTTCAGCAATGACGCGATTGTCTCATTATTGAAGTGGGTCCCTTGGTCACTTGTGAGGCTTTGGGGGCACCCAAACTGAGTGATAATATTTTTTAATATGAACTTGGCGGAAATGTATGTAATGAAATCTTTGATTGGTGCAGCTTCAGCCCATTTGGTGAGGTAATATGTGGTAGTGATAATGTACCTGGCATGGGAGTGACATGTCAGAGGATTAATGTTTCCCTAAAATTTGACCTCCCACTTCTCAAAGGCCTAAAGTTCTTGTACTAGTTTTAAGGGAAGTTCATCTAGGTGTGATGGATTTCCCATGAATTGGCATATGCCACATTTATGAGTGTATTCCTTTGTATCTCAGAAAAGCGTGGGCCACTAGAGTCATACTTGCAACACTTTATTTGTGGTGGAATTCTTGCCTGTGTGTCCACCCGCAACTCCTAAATTCTATTCCCACAATACAAATCATTTATCACATCAATATCACACCTTCATAATATCTGGTCAAGGCCCATTTTGTATAACTGACCTGCAATAAACTAGTAGTTCATAGCTCAAACCAACATATGCCTCCTTTTTTCGTTGTGTACTCCTCTAAGAATTTACCTATGGCTAAGAATAATGAAATATCCTCGAATTAGTCGGTTATGGCCTCAACTTAGAACATGTCGACATATGGAAATTGATCATCTACTAATCCCCCAGCTTCACTCGACTTTAATCGAGAAAGATGATCAGGACCCATGTTTAACATTCATGGCTTGAAAATTACTTCAAATGTGAACTCCTGGAATAAAAAAATATATCTACAAATCCCTCCTTCGAGTACAAGCTTGTTCACTAAGTACTTTAGGGCATAATGATCAGTGAAGAACTTGAACAAGGCCCCCAGAATATAGTGCCAAAATTTTTTAGCGAGTACAACATTGCGAGTTATTTGCACTCAGTTGTGGTGTAGTTCACTTCCATTGTGGAAATATTTCTGCTAGAAAATTATATCGAGTGATCATGGTTTCCATATCTAGGCTGAGCCAAAACAACTCCCAAGGTGATTACTGATTCATTAATATGGACATGAAATTTCTTATTCGAATCTAAATAAATAAGGATTGGTGCATTTTCTAGCTTTTCCTTCAACACATTGAAAGCGACTTCAAATTCATCTGACCATGCAAAACCTTTTGGATTTATTCAATAACTTCTCGAGTGGTGCAGTGATCGAGGCATAGTTACAGATGAACCTATGGCAATATCCCGTGTGGCCGAGAGTGGATCTCAGCTGCTTAACACTCATCGATGGGGGCATATTTAGGAATAATATGACTTTAGAGGGATCAACACATAATCCCTCTTTACAGACTATATAGACCAAAAGTGTTCCGAAAGGGATGATGAATATGCACTTCTTCAAGTTGAAAGAGATTTGTAGTTGACTACAACGGTCAAACATCATTCAAATCAAAATAGAATATCTTTTTTAGTAAAGTACTATAGATGGTCCAATCATCCATGTAATCCTTCATAAACCTATGAATATAATCCCCAAAGGTAACTATTACAATCCTTGATAACACTATTTTCAAATTATTGAGTCCAAAAGGAATGACATGGTAGGCGTAGGATCCCCATTTAGTCGTGAATTTGGATTTCTTCTTATCCTCTTCTGTAATATGGATTTGGTGGTAACTAGATAATCCATTTGTAAAAGAGTAGGCCTCATTTCTTTCCACATTGCTTAAGACCTCTTCATTTAAGGGGGTGGGAAAAGGGTCATGAACACGTGCATTTTTCAAACTCTAGTAGTCCACATAGACTCAGATTTCTGCAGAGTCTTTTTGTTTTGTATAAATATTGGACCATTAGGGGAATTTTGAGGTCTAAAATGGGCCTCCTAAGGAAATTATAAAATAATAGTGGAAATAATAAAATAAGATTTGATTACATCATCAAATTTTAGAGGGGAAAAAAAAACTATTTTTTCAACTTGTATTTTCAACTTATCTCCCAAATTTTTTACTCAAATTTTGAGTGGGAGTACTCGTTGGATGAAAAAATTAATTCCTCATCAAAGGAGTACCCATGTTGTATACTTTCAATGGACTCTGCTACATGAAAAATGATAAATACATGAAAAATATGATTACAATCACATTTTTCATGCATTTCTCATTTTTCATGTATCAAGGTCCATTGAAAGTATGCAACATAGGTACTCCTTGGATGAGGAATTAAATTTTGCATCCAACGAGTATTCCCACTCAAAATTTGATTTAAAACTTTGGGAGATAATGTGAAAATACGAGTTGAAAAAGTAGTTTTATTATTTTATTGTTTTTTAATCTTTTTACCCTTTTACTTAAAAAATGGTGAATCATCCCTGATGGTTGACATCATCATCTTGAATCCTATTGGTTCTTATAAATTTTATTTTGGTTGAATATTTTTCTTAGGAGGCCCATTTTAGGCCTCAAAATTCCCCTAATGTGACCCACTCATCCTTTTCAACTGGGAAGATACATATTGTTTCCATCATTTTGTTTCTTTGCTTCTTCAACTTCTCCTTGACCCTATGGTTCAATCTATACAGTCTATTTTTCACTAGATTCATATTGGGCTTAGTTACAATATTCATCTCCCCTAGCTCCCCCTTAATCCCCTTGAGCTTCTTAATGGATGAAGGGAACATGTCTTCGTATTCTCTTAGAAGATCAAATATCTCTTTGGTACTCTTCTCATCCTAATAGTCTCCAATCAAAGATAATTTTAGCTTCTCGTCATTGTTGATGTTGTGTTTCCATTACGTAGAGGAAAAAATTGCAGACCAACGGTTACAATACCATCTTAAACACTTTTCACTCCTTAAAATTCCTTAAATATCATATGCCTTAAGTCCTCTAAATCATCTACATCAGGATCTAGGTCTATATTTCTACAAACCACGAATTCATGGAATCCAAATCCATATATGTGATCAAAGGTGTTCTAGTCTATGCAACCATGAGTCCACTATCCTACTGAGATAAAAAACCTTTCGATTGCTTTAAAAGTAGCCGTTATCCTCTCATCATCATCGGTGAAGGAAAAATCATTGATAAACATATCTTCCATATAGTACCACTCACCGGTATGCTTTCTTATCTCTTCCTTCCCATACTAGGCCTTCTAAAATATCCCTAATGTGTGGACAACGTTGTACACCCCACAAGTTTTATGGAAGTCCTTCTCTGATCCAGTTGGCCTTACAATCTTGCAAGTGTTGTTAAGGATTAGTTTTCCCCCGATACTTAACAAAATTAGCTAGGTAGTCCTCTTAACACCTGAATCTAGCTACTTGTGTTGTCTTAACCTCCTACCACTCTCCGAGATGGTTGTGGTGAGAACCTCACCACCTTTTTATAATTTCTTATAAGGAGAAATATATTAAGGGTACCTTGTGTGTTTTGGGTATGGTCGCATCAAATTTATATGATAAAATCAGTAACAGAATCCATTCCATTAAAATTAGGAAACTCCCATACCCTAGTACCAAGCCAATTGATACAATGAATCATGACACAATGCCTGGAGTTGATCTTATGTCTGCCCTATTTCCATTCATCCCATGCAGCCTTGAATCCAACTTCATATCTCTAAAAAATTCTTTAGTTTATCGATACCCCTACTGTAGTATTAATATAATCTTCCCATTTTCCCACTGTCAGCTGGTATAAATGATCCAACGACTAAGGTTCTTCTTTGTCATCCGTTGTTTCAGTGAACCTTGGCCATTGATATGGGTCCAAGGGCTGGATCACCCTAACTCCCACCACTTCAAATATCATTGTCTCCCTCTTTAGATCAATTACTACATAATTTTCAAAGGTCGAGTCTATTCCTAGAAAATATGGATAGGGGTCTTTATCTCCCATAATATCTATTACCTTGAAGTTCACGGAAGTCATTACCCCTACTATGTCAACCTCTACATACTCTAGACGTCCCACAGGGAGGATGAAATACTTTTTTGCCATGACTAAATGAATTAGATATAATACCAGCTTAGGCCTTTCCAAGGCTTCCCAGGTTTTCCTCAATAGGATTTTCACATTTGAGCCCAAGTAAAGCATTGTATCATTGATAAAAAACCCTACAATCTGTGCATCAATCAGTAACACCCTCCCTACTCTCTTCTTGTTTCTACACACCCATTTGGAGTCTCTTTCTAGTATATTGGAGGAAATGAGTCCTTCCTTAGCCTCCTCATCCTTAACAACATCCTTAATATTTTCCTACAATTGTATAAGCATTTTCTCATCATTCACGATCTGCAGAAACATCTTGAACCATTAAAATATAGGTTGGGAATTATGTTGCAATGGGTTTTGGCTTCTGTATTTTGAAGGTTTTGGTTTTTCTTCTTGCAGCTCAATAGTTGGAGTCAATTTGTTCAAACTCTTTGAGGCCTATTTGTAATATTGCTTCTACTGGATGGAGCCATGTGAGCACTTTGGTGAGGTCTTATTTATAATTCTTAGTTGTTAAATGGCTCACAAGTTAGCTATCATATTCTTCCCTCCTTCAGTGACAATGTTAATGTTTGAAAGGAAATATGTCTCAATCTCCCTTGTTTCAATATTTACTAAATTTTCTCCCATTTGGTGGTTTCACTCTCCCGATTATGCAATCAACTATGGAAAATATTATGTTGCATGTGTGTTGACCCAGCACTAGGATCACCAAGATATTTTGGGCAATGTATAGTCTATTGCAAGATGCCCCTATTGATCATAATTGTAACAATGTATCAGGCCTCTATCTCTTATTCTTCCCCCCTTGTTCCTCCACCTCCTCATCCTCAATGAGCTTCATTGACCCGGTAAGTAGAATGATCCAGCCAGTTAGCTAGAGCATCTAATGCCATATAGTGTTCAGTGTGGTGAGTAGGTGAACCACACAACTCACAAAAAACATTGTTTGGGACATCTGAATAATTTTTTAAAATTATACAAAGGCGAGGGAGGTTCCCATAGTTTATGCAAAATTCACAATATTTAGTTGGAGCTACACTCTGCTAGTCCGGGAAGCATGGAAATGTGTGTGCCCTGCATATAACCCTTTGCAACGCAGACACTGAGTAAATATGTAAAGGGCCCCGCTTGTACGAAGGGAGTACTCGTGCCTCTTAGTATTGGGAACTTCGTGGCATGATTCCCTTCGATGTGGCAATTGGTACACCAGATGTGCAGTCGCGAGGGTCACACCCACTGCATGTTCTGTAATTTCTCTATCATATTGACGATTTGATGTTGCAGTCCTATGAGAGTAGGGTCATGGGAGACCATTCCTCCTCAATGTTCATGTATGTACCATACCATGGCCTCGATTCATGTCACCTGTTGTATGGAATCCTACAAAGTATCAATCTTGTGTTGCATCAATGATGTGCAAGGGAGTGGAAATAATGCTTTAATAAACCAATCACACTGATGATTGGGGTAAATATGGTAGCTTAACTTTCCAATGGAATCATTAAATATTTTCATCATCTCCTAGGTGGTTTCACCTTCACTCTACTTGATTTCCCATAGTTCTAATATCCCTTGCAGGTTATTCTGAGGGAGTTTAATGTCTTGAAAAAAATCCCATCGAAATTCACCTATCTTCGAATTCTATTGTAGTGTGAACCACTTGATGAACCATCTTAGGGCTCTATATCAAAGAGTGGTCAGGAATTCAATAAGGTTTGTTGCATCTAGAGTCTGGTGAGCTCTCGAGATAGCCTCGCACATATACCAATGCTATTCGACATGTTCATTCTCTTTCCAAGATGATTCAGGATATCTAGTAAAGGATCTTACCATGTTACCATCCATACAAGGTTGAACTGACGGAATGAGTATGAAAACTTGGGAACCCGATTGTAATTATCCTTTTGGAACCAAAATAAAATTACTATTTCTACAAATAGAGGGACCAACCTTGTAGTCAGAGTGCACATTGTGGACCTTAATAACTTTAACTAGCTTAGAAATTTTTTTACCAGGGTTGTTACAAAGTATCAGGGGAAGGTTGGGGGAGGCACTACCTGAGCTGTTGGGAAACAAATTGCTACTCGCAGGAGACACATAATTATAAGTAAATAATATTGTCATATTTAAGTGTATGTCATCATCTGGTCTTTCCTTGGAGCTTGTAGGGCCTGATTTGTATGGCATTCCCATTTTTAGGGTAAAATATCTATTGCTTCTATGAACCTTTGTCACTATGATGGTCTTGACCTCTCCTATTGTCATGGGTTTTAATCTAGCATCATCCTCATTCTTTTGCAACTTTAGCTAAATTATTTCTCCTTTGCACACCTTCAAACTACTCAACATTGTTCCTGCTTGGTGTAGCTCCTTTTGTCGTCTATAAATCTCCTGCAAAGATTTATGCCACCATCCTTCAACTATTTTTTCTCTCCTTTCTTCTTTCAGATATCTAGCCTTTCAGAACTCATTCACATCCATTTATCCAATATTTTCATATATAACAACAAGGTATCATCCCCCCCCTCATTTAGGACCTCCCCCCTAGCACCAGGGGTTTAATCTACCATAGGTGGCTTCTAGAACACCAACATTTTTTATTCTACCATTTTAAATTTAATCCACAATGGGATTTCCTTCAACAGTGTCCCTCATAGTCCTAATTTGAATACTACCTCAGCCTTTGAGAAATATTTATGACCCTCTACAAAAAAATCAATAATATACCCCTTTAGAGTGGTCTACACCCAAAATACGACAAATCTAGTCAAGTTTGTGTCGAGCCGATGTAATCTAGCAATATTAGCTTGTGTCCATGTATGAGGATATCAACTCTAGGTGCCAGTATTTTATTTTTTCTACAGTCTATGAAACCAATTGTATAGCTCCTCTGGGAAGTTATGCCAGAAGATGTCATATTGATTGCTTGCAAGCTCCACATACAAAATTTCTTCCTTAAGCCGCTTCACACTTTGGTGACAGAGTTATGCTTGTTGAGAGGAAAACTGCTCTACTTTCTCATGCTACTAATCTTGTAGATCTTTCTTAAAAATCCTCAAACCATATTCCAGACCCCTTTAGAATTTTTCAAGTCCCAGAAACAGAACCATTTGTTGGTATAAAATGGTTAACAGGTTAAGAACCTGGGTTTAAGAACAGGGCCCAACAAAGGGTTTTTCATAGTCTAGCATAATGCCTACATTTTCACCTCACTCCGAAAGAGTAAGGTGTCCCACCCGAGGTGTGCCACAACCTTACTTAGTTGAGGGACTAGAACCAGGAATTAGGAGAAATCACAAGAAATACACCAACACTCATTAAACATAGAACCAAGACATAAAATATACAATCGTAACAACTTAAGCATTCAAAAGGACATTTAATACACATGTGCATTCATATTAAAAGTTTTAGAAGGGGACACATAAAGTCACATAAGAATATTATTGAAAATCCCAACAAATTCCTCTTTCATTGGGGGGGGGAACATTACATCAGTACATTCATCTTAGATGCCTTATTAACATAATAGTGACTAGAAATATCAAACAATACATGACCAAGAGTACAAAATTGTGCGGGCTCAAGAAGCTTTGTGGTAGCATTTTGATACCCCTCTCTTTTTCCTTGGCTTTTCTTTTGGCCTTTTTAACCACTTTGCTCGCTTGGAATACTGCTTCTCCCTCAGATGCTCCACCCTTTCCTTTTTGGTTGTCTGTGTTTCTTGATTGTGGTTGGTTCCTCGACTCTCAATGAAAATTCTCGCTCAATTGTGACTGCATGTATTTCCCTGGACAATCCTCTGCCTCAGATTCTTTCCCCTTCCTCGGCTACCTTCTTCGCGACTTCCCACCAGTCAGATTTGGTCAAAATTTGGTCAACTGTCAAAACATAACAAAAGTATGTTTCCAAAATTAAGGACCCAATGGAAAGGCCTCAATGGAGAGTTAAATTTTGGGCATTTTTATTTATGTACAACATATTTAATTTTTACTCCAACCTAAATATTTCAAAGAATTCCATAAATTATGGTGGGAAGTAATTCCTGGTAAATATGTCGAATTACCTAAATATAAAGAATGCAAATAATTCCATGAATTATGGTGGGTAGTAAGCACGTAAATATGTCTAACTACTGAAATATAAAGCAGGTATGTGCTAATATTAATTTTTGTTTAAACGCTCTTGAAGACTATAACTGTCAATATGGAATAAGGCATAATTGAAAGTCTATGATTCAAGAATATGTATTTTCAAGTCATTTTTCTCATATAAGATTTTCTAATACCCTCTTTCATAAACCTTAAGTGGCATTGGCAATAAAGAGGTGACAAGATTGAAGAGATTTCAACTTTACATACTTCTTTGTTCCTAGCTTGATAAAGGTTCCATGTATAACATTCTCCAATGTGAGAACTAAGTTTAAAGATCAATGACTTCCTAAATCATTGGAATGAGAGCTATGCATCATCACTAAAATACTGTTTTAAGTGTTCTTAGATAATCTCTTATCATCATAAGGGAAGCTATGTGAGAAGTATGAAGACTTGCATCATAATATTTTTATATACCAACGGTTTTTGTCAAATACTTGAAAAATGAAAATACATTAAAGGGTTATGTCAATAATATACAAATTGTATGCATTTATAAAAAAATCCTTTAAGAACCCTTCAATGACAGTTGTTGTTGTGTCACATATTAAATGTAACAACCCTGACTTAAAAGTTCAAATAATAAAGTTAATAAAGGAAAAATAAGACCAAGGTAATGGGACACGTATTCCAAGATGAATGTTGGGGAAAACATCCTAGTGGGTGTCCATTTGGTTTATTATGGAAAAGGAAATTGGAAAAGGCTTTGAAAAGGAAAAGAGACGTTAATTGGTGTTTTATTTATAAAAATAAAGGAAATTAGGATAAAAGGGAGGTGAAAGGTCACAAAACTACATGAAAGGAAAATTGAAGGACAAATAGAGGAAATTGGAGGAAATAGAGGCACTAATAATAAAATGGCTTTTGAGGATCAGTTGGTACCTTTTTTCAGTTGAATTTGGAGCTCTCTCTCTATTCTCTCTATTCCCTCATATTATTGCACACTTAGAGAATTCTTGGAGCACTCTATCATTGGAGAAAGGAAGGCAAAGGGAGGGAAAAGAAGTAAATTAAAGTAAAGGAACATGCAATGATGAGTTGGATCAAGCAGCTTCAATCGGAATAATTGTAGGTAACAGGTTTCTTGTGTGATTTCATAGCTAGTTGGTGAATGCATGGTACATGAATGTATGTATTTCATTCCTTTGTTGTCATGGGTATGGGTTTTGATAGGTGTGGTAGTGGTTTCAGACTTTCCTTGCCATTTATGGATAGCCATGGTGTGATGGGTTTCTTCAATTCAATTGAGCTTTGGGTTTCTATATGGCTTTGGAATCGGATGAGGTGTTTTTAGGAAAATTCTCGAGGGCCTATGAATCCCATGACTGGTTTTGGCGGGATCACAATAAAGTCTAAGGGTGGAGACAAGAAAATTCCTAAAGGTATTGGTGAAGAAACTCTAATACATCCAAGTTTTTTTTTGGCCTAGGAATCCCTTGACCAGTTTTTGTGGGATTGTAGTAAAGCTTGGTGGGTTATGTTCTTGTTTTGGGCCTAGTGATCCCTTGATCAAGTTTTGTAGGAATGCGGTAAAGCCATAGGGTGGAGGTGGTGTAATATTCGAGAAACACTTGCTTTTTTTTTGTTTTAGTTCCCACATTCATGCTTGGAATATGGCAGGAAGTTGATTGGCTAAAATAAAGATTCGGTTCAGCCCAATATATGGTCGGGTGGTATGTGGGAATCCTTGACTTGGTTTTATTTTGCATTCATCAATAAGAGCTCTATTCCTATTTTATTTCATGAGTATTTGTACATGTTATTATGTGGTTTTGATGGCAGTTCTGTTATGGTTATTATTATGGTTATATGCTAGTTATAATCATGGTTCCATAAGAGGTTCTAACTATGGCTCTTAAAATGTTTCATTCATTGGTGAATGGTTATTGAATGCATTATCTTATAGATGCTATTACAACTATTGTGAGAGGACATTTGACCTTCTTGACAATTATCAAACAAGCAGTAGACCCTTATGTTCAAATATGCATTCATGACCTATATATTACATATTCTCAATCTGTTTGATGAAATGATTACCATGGTTAGGTCTGGTTAGGTTAGGTCCTTGATAAAATTTTGTATGAATGGATATTTCTTGATGTTAATTATTATTCTGGAAAGTCTCATTGAGTTTTGGGAAGTGGTCTGGAGGCTAGCTTAAAATGGTGGCTAAGAATCTAGGAGCACACCCTCTGAACTGATGAATTTAGGTCACAATCGCTATCTGGTAGGATTATACATGTCGCTGAATGCCCTCAACCACATAGAGGCATTGTCATGCATTTGGTTTGGAGCCCAGGTCAGAGAAAAGGCCTTCCATCTTAGGATTTGGGCATTGGGAGTGGTTGTTTGGCTCCTAAGTGTCATGTTGTTCCAAAGGAAGGTCAGTAAGGTTCTATTTTGTCAATTACACTTCCTTAGTTGTACTTACGAGGTTGAGTCATGTCATTGTATCCCTCAACTCATGTTTACCCTGGAAGGCTGGTGAAAGTGGGTAAATGTGGGAGGTGTGGTTTCAGAATGGTATCAAAGCATGGTTCAATACTTGGATTGAATTGGATAAATGTGTTTGTCATGTGTGCATTTCAATGTCTATATGGTTTTTATGCATACATTGTCATGGTTATGGTTTTCATGCATGATTTCATGGTACACAATTGGTATTATCATGCATGATATCAATATATTAATATGATTATGTATATACATGTATCGTGCTAATATGGATTGATTTTGCAGACAATATAGCCTCCCCTAAACTTCACTGGGATATGTTGATTATTTTTATATTTGTTTTATATGACATGGCGTGTTTACGGGAAAAATAGGGTCAAATATGACCATAAAAATGGTGGATTATAGTTCACGACTCTCCTTATAGATCAAATGAGAAACCAAGAGATGAGTACTCCCAAAACATAACAGAAACCTAGATAAGTTTAAAGGAAAAGATTAGAAGTTGCAAAGAAAATAATGATAGGATCATTCAGTCAAAAGAAATAATTTCCAGGGCATAGGAGAAACAAGAAGAGGTCAATGAATTTATTCTTCAGATTTTATCATACTTACAGAGACATGGACAACCATAATTTAGTTATTGATAGGAGGACATGACTAATGAGGCATATGGTAGTAGGTACCATTGTGGGCATAGGTTAGATAGAGATAACATAATAAAATATTGTATATTCTTGGATGCACCTGATAACAGATGAAGTGGATATGGGTTCTATTCTAGTTCTAGTTCAAACTAGTATTATATTCATCATTGTTATCATCCTTACAGGAGGAGTGAGAGGGCATATTTTCCGGATGAGTTCAAGAAATCCAAGCCACCTACATTTGATGAAGAGTTGTAGAATCTGCAAGATGTAGAGGCATGGTTACATGGAATGAAGAAATTATTTGAGTTTCATGATTACGTGGAGAACATGAAGGCTAAAATAGCTATTTTCAGCCTCAAAGGGAAAGCAAACATAAGGTGGGAATATTTTAAGAGTGTTAGATACATTAAAATAGAGGATTTGAGTTGGCATGCATTCAAGGGTCTCTTTAGGAAGAAGTATTTTTTAGAGAGGTACTATGACACTAAGGAAAGGAATTCTATGAGCTGAAGATGGGATTGATGATAGATGAGGAGTACGTGACTAAGTTCCTGGAGTTTTTGAGGTATGTGTTGTATCGTAAGGATGATAAAGGACAATTTAAGAGATTTATTAGTAGATTACCATTAGCATTTAAGGATCGATTGAGTATGATGAGCCTCGGTCACCAGAATAAGTTTTTGGGAAGTCAAAACATTGTTTTAAGCACTCAAAGTGTAAGACCGAATCTAAGTAGGGTTGGAAATGGAATGACAAGACTACATGTAAATGGCCACTAGAGTGAACAAGACTTCAATATGTAGGTGTGAAAGAGAATATTTCTCCTTAAATAAGTTTAATGTAGTAGAGAGGCAACATGGGTCGCGACGTGGAGAGCAGTAGAATAGAGGTGATTGTAGGATATAGTTGCAGTGTTGGATATGTGGAAAGGAACATCTGAAAAGGGATTTTCCATCGTATCAGGGTGGTAGGCCTCAGATCTACAGTGCTTAAGAGGCACGGATAGTTGGGGATGTTGGAGAGAGTATCCCTTGGATCTATATGCAACATTTGATAATAGGAAGGAAAATAACCAAGAATCTATTATTGATATGGAAGGTAATATTTGTGATCGAGTTGTTTATAATTTAATTGACCCTAGATATAAATATGGTTATGTTAATCCTGACCTGGTGGATAAGTGTGGTTTGAGAAAAGAAGTGCATGCAGAGTCTTGGTTGGTGTAATTGGCTACGGGTACTAAGAAGAGAGTTCATCATTGGGTAACAGTTTGTGTATTTGAGCCAAATGGTATGCCTACTTTAGCACATCTCAATGTATTTCCATTGGGTTCGTGAAATATGCTTCTGGGTATGGATTGGTTGCACCTTCAAAATACTAAGGTGTATTGTTATAATAAGGTTGTTGAATGTATGGATGATTAGAGAGAATAGAATATTTCAAGGTAAGAATAAGGCTACATCGGTGATAATGGTTACAACTATTCAAACAAAGCGTGGTTGTAGGAAAGAATACGTATTTTTTGTAGTGCATGCTTCGAGTCATAAAGGTAAGGATGTTGAGGGTGCAGAAGTTTTGAAGAGGTATTCATTTTTACAACAATTTCAGTATGTATTTCCAACAAACATTTCAGAGCTTCTACCTCATAGGGAAGTGGAATTTTCTATTGAGTTGGTACCTGGAGTAGCACCAGCATCAAAGGAACCTTACAGGATTAGCACTCCAGAGTTAGTGGAATTGAAGTTGCAGTTGAAGGAAATGATTTACAAGGGATACATTAGGCAAAGTGTGTTGCCTTGGGGTACAACAATATTGTTTGTGAAGAAGAGGGATAGTGCTCTCAAGTTGTGTATTGATTACAAAATTTGAACAAGGTGACGATTAAGAATAGGTACCCTTTGCCGAGGAGCGATGATGTTGATATTCAACAAGATGATGAACTTAGTGAAAAGTAAGCACCTTCACTAAGTGGGGCCCGCAGGCTATTTTTACGTGTATGTCTATTTTTAGACATGGTGAGCATATTCTATAAGTTTCAGGATGCTATTTGTAGATGGTTGATCAAATGTGAAAAATATATGAAATTTTATTTTTAGAATATTGGGCGAAGTCTATTTATAGATCGTCAATCTAAAAATAGGTGCATGTCGATTATTATTAACCCTTAATAATAATCTGACAATAAACATCAACTTATTCTCTTGGAGCACTTTATTTCAATGAACAAATTTGGAAAATCAATGGGCTAAAGGAATTACGCAATTCCTACTATGGATGAAAATTTAGCATGGAGGACTCAGCTAGAACCGAAGTGAGTGTTAGTACGCAGTTGGAGTAGTTGTTGAGCCCTAAAAGATGTCCTCTTCACCAAATTTCACTTCAATTCCTTTGTCCTTTATCAGTTGTAGGCTAAAAAGATCAATAGGATTAATTAAAGTCACTTTAGGAATGCATATAATGACTGACTTGCTATATTTTCGTGGTTTTGTTGTTGTAGTAATTTTTTACTAGACTCAGCTACAGAATGCAGCCATTCTGTAGCTAGTCGCCTATTCCGCAGCTATCTTCATGTTCTCATAGGTTACAGGTGTCACTTCAAAGAAAAACGCATATGGTTGAATTCCACAACACTCCCCCATAATTTCTTGCTCTCTACGAAGTCTGAGCAAGAATCTATAGGTGGTTATGCACGTGGAAGAGATCAAAACTAAGAAGCAGATTCCTACCAGGACAGGGACTCTACAGATGTCTCCAGCAAGAGTACGAGGCTTCCACAAGAGTTATAATTTGATTTTAATTGGGAAAGACACTTATCCCTATTTCCTCTCAAGGGTAGTTATGTATTTCTTTTATAAGAATGACTCGGGAGACCGAGAGACAGTTAGCTAGATTGATGTTTTGTTGTTAGATCTCAAAAGTCTGTAATACTATGTTTCTGAAGTATTTTCCCTTTAATGAAAGACATTCAACTTCATTGCATGATCTAAGGCAATCTTGAGGAGATTTGTATGCTAATCCGGTGGTATAGGGCCCCTACTGTCTGAGAAGCTCTGTGCATATTGTTTAGATAAGTAACTTTAACTCTATTTCATTCCTAATTCAAGCAACTTTTTGAACTCTATGTTTTATGCTAACTTACATCGAATGTTACAGCCAGTATTATTCTTATGAATTATTCCAAAATATCACTAACACTGAATGAGAGATAGCTGTAATATTTTAGAGATTAGTTGCATTTTAGTTCAGCTGTAATACTCCGGAGGTTAATTGCACTCTAGTTAAGTTCTGTTCACTGTATTTCAAGTTTGATTGATTGCATTCTAGTTCAATTCTGTTTAATGTATTTTAAGTTTTATTATTTAGTTGTATTCTAGTTCTATTCCATTAGACTTCACGGCCTTCATTATTTACAAACTACTCTTGTTATTAATCTCTTCCAACATATCATCATATGGACAGGAATTAGTGATATCAGTTCGAGGCCTTGACTGTTCTGCAATTTCTTATAATTCTACAAATAGCCTTTTTCTAAAACTATTCCAAAAGATTTCTAACTCTCGAATGAGGCTTAGTAGTGACAATTTGAGTTGCAGAATGGATTAATTTTAGTGTCATAAGTTAATTTAGAGTAGGGTTCCTTACTATGCTACAGATAATCTTTTCCAATTGTGTTCCAACAAATTTCTAACCATGGATGAGATTTTTGTGATATTGTAAGTTGTTGTTTACTTAGAAGAACCTCATTGCATTAAGCTTATCCTTTTCTCAAGCTATTCCAACATAATTCTAATGAATGAATTGGACTGAGTTCATGTTATGAGTTATTTTTCTTGACAAGTTTTGCATTTTCTGTTCTTAGGTGCCATACATAGTTTAGAATAGCCTTTGCTCTGTTTTAGTGTGACCAGTAACTTCTCTTTGTTAGACACTTAGTTCTTTTCCTCTTAGCATAAAAACAAAAACAAAAAAGCACTAGAAAAACACTAAACACAACGAAGTAGGGATAAAATACCTAGGCACATATAGTGCACTTCACTTCAACATTTTACTAGCCCTGGTTGACAAATTATGACATCAATTTAGGAACACTAAGTTGAGAATACATTTTGGTGCCGTTGTCGGGGAAGTGTAACTAGGTAACCTTGTTTCGTACCTCCCAAAAACAATGACATGCATAGAGAAAGAGACTCAAGGGGTAGATTCATAAGAAGCAGAAGCTTGATTCCTAGAACACCACTTGTTTCACCAATACCAAGAAGCAGCACACCTCCAACTCAAACCTACATTCCATCCTATACTGATCACAGACTTCTAGAAGGCTTAAGATCAGATATTCCATTAGAAAGACCTTCCACTTCATCCACTGAACCTGTTTTAGAAGAAGATTCAAGGACCCCTGCTAGAGACACAAACTTTTCCACTTCCACAAAAGAATCAACTATGGCAGAAGAAGGGGGAGGAGGAGTCTTTAATGGAGGTACAGGTGTAGAAGGAGAAGGAGGTATGGGTGGAGAAGGAGGCAGAGGAAGAGGTAGAAGGGAAATAGGAATCTCTTTGGGGTTTCCTATAGTAGATGAAGAAACTAATGCAACTATGAAAAACATTTCACCCTCTGTCCTTCCAAAATTTAATGGACTCAAAACTGAAGATCCTGAAACCTTTCTATTTGAATTTGAAGTCCTATGTAGAACCTATGATTACTTACAAGATGCTCAAAAACTTAAACTATTTCCTTCAACATTGAAGGGAGCAGCATTAAAATGGTTTATGAGTTTGATCAATAGTTCTATTAGGACATGGGAAGACATGAAACATGCATTTCTAGACAGGTATTTGGATTACTGTATGCCATTCAACCATAAGGAGGAAGTGTTTAAAATGTTACAAAAAGAGGATGAAAATCTTGAAGATTTGCTAGAGAGGTTTAACTATAACATCAAGAGGGAAAAAATGGAAAACTTAGACCAAGACACTTTGAAAGCTCTCTTATTGAAGAAAATTAGGGATGAATGGTTAGATATCCTTAACATGATGGGAAAAGGGGATATATCTCAGCTCACATTACCTGAAATAGCTGAATTATGTATCAACCTTTCAAGAGGAAAATCTAAAACTGTAAAAGGACCAAGAGACCCTGCTCTTGCAAGGGCAAGTAAGTCTGCTTCTGGGACAGTAAGTAGGGCAGAAATAGGACATATGCTTGATGAATTCAAATCTGATATTTTAGGGAGTCTTAGTGAACAAATAGACACCCTTAAGTTACAAAACAAGCAGAAAGTTGAATCTGATGCCTTAGCAATATTTTGTCCCAAATGTAGAAAGAAGCATGCCTTGAGAGAATGTCCTTTGGATGCAAAAGTAGTAGAGACCTGTATAATTTGTTCAGAAAAACATGAGACCAAGAGTTGTCCTTCACTTCCTGGTCTTAAAGTTGTCTTTCAAGAAGAAACCTCTACAAATTCCACAGAATCTCTCAATTTTGTCTCTAGAAGGTCGTGGAAAGGACCTCAAACACAAGGATTCCATGATCAGATGTATAATCAACCCCCACCAAATTGGAATTCTTGGCAGCAACTTTGGCCCAAATTCCAAAATAAATCTCAAAATTGGGCACAAGGAGCACAAAATCCCTATGGAAGATACTCTCAGTACTATCAATATCCACCATATCCACATTTCCCTCCTCAACAGAATTTTCAACAAAATCCTCAAAATCCACCACTTCCATTACCATTTCCTCAGAAAACAAATCAGTTACCTGCCCAACCCATACCAAACCCCAACAATAAAAATCCTCAGAACACATATATGATAGAAGGCCAACAGTTTCCAACTTATTTGATTACTCCTTTAGACCTTAGTGATGTTCAACTTAGGTCTGGAAGAATACTTGAAAAGAAGAAACCTTCTGTAATCATACAAGAGCAAAACAACTCTGAGGAAGATTCTCTACTGGTGAATAAAATTCTTGAAGAGAACACACCTTTCCAAGACCCAAACATTGAAAAATCAAAACAAAAAGAACCAATAATTTCAACTCCTATATTAAAGCAGCCATCAACATCCACTTCTACACCTCCCTTTCCAGAAAGATTACAAATTGATAGGGGTGTAGAAAAACAAATTATGGTGCCTAATTATGATTTCCTAGATGAGATGAGAAATGTTTGTATTAAGATCCCATTATTACAAGCCATCAAGGAAATTCCAATCTTAGCAAAGACAATAAAGGAGTTGAGCATGAAGAAAACAGGAAAAAGAATAAGAGAGATAAAGAAAATTCAACTGGCAGGAAAAATAGCAGATATCATGATGGGTAAGATTTCCATTCCAAAGTATCTAGACCCAGGAAATCCAGTTGTTAAAATACACATCAATGGAACTGAGATCCAAAAAACACTTATTGATTTAGGAGCAGCAATCAATATCATGAGTAGACAAATCATGGATAAACTGAAACTTCCTAATCTTATTTTTACACCCACATTATTACAATTAGCAGACAGATCTGTGATCAAACCTGATGGGGTAATAGAAGACATTCCAGTGTCCCTAGATTCTTGGGAGTATCCTGTGGATTTTATGATCCTAACTCCTAAGAATAATCTAGGAAGGCATCCTATTATATTAGGAAGACCTTGGTTAGCTACAGCTGATGCTTTCATTAGTTGTAGATTCGGTGATATGTACATCTCTGATGGTAGTTCAACCAAGAAATTTACCTTGTATCCTCCAACAAGAACAATTACAGAATTAGATGATACTCAATGGATAGAGGATGAAGAAGACTTACAACCTCTCTTCACAATTTTAGAAATTAGTGAAGATAGCCAGATTCTAAATACCTTAGAAAATTTTGAATCCTCTTCGGAATACAAACATGAACAATTTCAAGAAGAATCCAACATTGAGTTTTTATCATCAAGACATATGTCTCTTTATTCCATGGATAAATTTGGTAGTTCTACAATTGAGATATTTCCAGGAAAAACTTTAAACATAAACAAGAACCTAGAGAAATCTCAACAAGAAGAGCTAGTCAAGATATTACAGAGGCATTCTTCTGCATATGCATGGGAGTACACTGATATGAAAGGGATAAGCCCTAAGACTTGCACTCATCACATCTACATAGAGGAAAATTGTAAACCAATCAGACAACCTCAAAGACAGATGAATCCAAATCTTAGGGAAATTGTTAAAGAAGAATTACAGAAATTGTTAAATGTCAACTTTATCTATCCCATTTCAGATAGTCAGTGGGTTTCTCCTTTGGTAATTGTGCCAAAGAAAAATGGTAAATGGAGGGTATGTATTGACTACTGGGAATTAAACAAAGCTACTCTTAAAGATCATTTTCTCCTACCTTTCATAGATCAGGTGTTAGATACATTAGCTGGCAAAAAGTACTTCTCATTTTTAGATGGGTTTAGTGGTTATAACCAAATTCAAGTAGCACTTGAATATCAAGAGAAAACCACATTTACCTGTCCTTGGGGTACCTATGCTTACCGAGTATTGCCATTTGGACTATGCAATGCACCTGCAACATTTCAAAGGGCAGTACTAGGAATTTTTTCAGATCTAATACATGATTGTGTGGAGGTATATATGGATGATTTCACAGTTTATGGAAACACATTTGAAGAAGCCTTAGCAAACTTGGAAAAAGTTTTAAAGAGATGTAAAGAAGCAAATCTTTCACTAAGTCATGAGAAGTGTTTTATGATGTTTTTTGAAGGAATTGTTTTAGGACATCACATTTCAGGGGATGGGATTAGAGTTGATGAGTCAAAAGTTGAAGTCATTTCTAACTTATCTATTCCAAGTTGTCAAAAAGATGTTAGGAGTTTTCTCGGATTTACAGGATATTATCGAAGGTTTATAGAAAACTTCACCAAGATAGCATCTCCACTTTTCAAATTACTTACCAAGGAATGTGAATTCAAGTGGAATCCTGATTGCCAGTTAGCCTTTGAGACCCTGAAAACAAAAATCTCTGAAGCACCTATTTTAAGGGGACCTAACTGGAAGTTACCTTTTCATATTTCAATAGATGCCTCAGATACAACTTTAGGAGCAGTATTGGGACAAAAAGACCTGATTCCTTATGCCATCTACTATACAAGTAAAAATTTGACTCCTTCAGAGTTAAATTATACTGTAACTGAAAAAGAGTTCTTAGCTTTTGTTCATGCCATAAATAAATTCAGACACTATATAACATGCTATGAAACTTTTGTTTACATAGATCACTCTGCAATTAAATATCTAATGAACAAATCAATTACTAATGGCAGAGTCATAAGATGGTTATTTCTTTTACAGGAATTCAACATTACCATTCTAGATAGGCCTGGGAAACAAAATACAGTAGCTGATTTCCTATCTAGACTCCAAAACATCAAAGATAATACTCCAGTTGAAGATCAATTCCCTGATGAATATCTTTTTGCAATTTCTACTCAAACTCCTTGGTTTTCTGACATTGCTAATTATTTAGTTTCAGGGAAATTTCCTTCAATAATGAATGCAAAAGACAAAAGAAAGATCATTTATGACAGTGCAAAATATTCATGGGTTGCTAATGAGTTATACAAAACAGGTCCAGATTTTATCATTAGGAGATGTGTTCGGGAAGATGAGATGCCTGAGATCCTCAAGGCATGTCATGATGAACCTTGTGGCAGACACTTTGCTGATAAAATGATAGCTTATAAGGTCCTTCATTTAGGATACTATTGGCCATCCCTTTTTAAAGATGCTAAAGAGTATGTCAAAAGGTGTGACAGTTGCCAAAGGGTATGGAAACCTTCTCCTTTAGGTGAGATGCCATTGCAGCCTCAGGTACATATTGAACCTTTTGAGAAATGGGCTTTAGATTTTGTAGGACCTATTAGTCCTCCATCAAGACAAAAGAAATATATATTAGTTTGCACTGATTATGTTACCAAATAGGTAGAGGCCAAGCCATTACTTTTTGCTACTGAAGCATCTGTAGTTAATTTTCTTTTTGAGGATATTTTTACTCATTTTGGTGTCCCAAGGGAAATTGTTACAGATCAAGGAGCTCAATTCACATCAAGGCTAGTGGAACAAATGATGGAGAGGTACAAAATCGGACACAGAAAATCTACTCCCTATCATCCACAAGAAAATGGTCAAGTGGAATCTACCAATAAAGTCATTAAAGGAATCCTAACAAATACTATTCATTTACATAGAAGAGATTGGGCAGACAGGCTTCCTGAAGCCTTGTGGGCCTATAGAACTACATGGAGAAGCAAAAAAGGTCATACTCCCTATGAACTTGTTTATGGAAAACAAGTTTTGTTTCCCATAGAGTTTCAGATTCAAACTTTTAAAATGGCAGTTCAGCTAGGACTTGATCTAACAAAGGCACAAAAGCACAGATTGGAGCAGATTAATGAATTGGATGAGATCAGACAAGATGCAGTCCAGAAAACAAGTATAGTCCAGCAACAAAGGACTAGATGGCATGATAAGTACATCAAGGAAAATAAATTCAAAGAAGGTGACTGGGCCCTCTTGTTTGATTCAAAGTTCAAAGATTTTCAAGGTAAATTCCAAACACATTGGCTTGGGCCATATGAAGTTATGAAATTTTTTGACAATGGAGCAATAAAAATAAGGACAATAGATGAAGAGAAGGTCACTTTTCTTGTAAATGGTCATAGATTGAAGTTGTATCATAAGCCACTTTCAAGAGAAGAATTTGTCAAGAGATTCCAGGAAAACAGTGATGTGAAGTTAATGAAGAAGAATTCTTCTTCTTCATCAACTTAATTGAATTTTCTGAATTCAAATGCATGAAAATAAATAAATAAATAAAGTATAAACATGAAAACTAATCACTGATTAGCATGTTTATACAGAAAAGATAAAGTGAAAATCAGAATCCTTCTGACACTTTAGCTTTTCAAATTTGTTTTTTCCCTACAAGCAGCTATCATAAAATCATAAGTGATCACATTCCACTTATGATCCATTTCACTCCATTCATTCATAACTCATTCACTCCATTCATTCATATCTCATTCACTCCATTTCATGGTCCATCTCATTTCCATCTCAGATTTCTAAATTTGATCTCTTTCTGCAAATTGAGTGTTACAAATCATAAGTTGCAGACCACTTTTTATGCCACTTCATATTTGTGATTCATTCCATTCCATTATATTCCACTTCATTCATGCTCCATTCCACCATATTTCATGATCCATGATTAATCCATTTCATACTACACTCCATCCATGTTTCAAATCATTTCATTTCATGTTTCAAAGCTCCTACAGGTACATTCTGCAGCCAGTCAGACATTCTGTAGCTAGCCAAACATTCTGCAGCCAGATACCCTGCAGGCAACTATCCAGCAACCACTTGTTCAGCAGCAAATTGACCCTGCACACCTATTTCAACAAGAAAAATCAAAGGAATTATGAAGACTGAAGAATCAATGATTTTCAAAAGAAGACAAAGCATATTAAAACCACAAAAATCAAAGGGAAGGCTAAGGTAAAGTTGTGAAATTATTATGATGACAGATTATGAAAGTTATAGTATAGTTAAGTCATGTATGATTCATAAAGTTATTTTGATTATTCATGTTGATCAAGCCTATTAAACCTATCATAAAAACCTTGGACAAAATCCCTTCCATTCCGCCATACCAAACCATCATTTATTAAAAAAATTTAACGGTTAGTACTGAAGTGACCTATTCGGTCACGTCACTGACCCGAAGTATTTAGTGATGATTTTGAATTTCTCACGAGATTTTTCGGTGGTATTTTCTTTCATGATAGCTCTCAAACTCATTAATTCATGTGAATCACCTTCACCGTATTTCACTCATTTCGTAACCACTTCATATCATCTTTCCGTAGCTAATTCCTACTGCATAAGCAGAGAAGGCATCTTTAGGGTGAAAACAACTCTCTGCAGCCATTCTTACCGTGAATAGAAGAGCAGTAACAGAGCAGTAAATTGAAGGTTGAGAAAAGAAGCCATGGGTCTCATTGTAAGGTCTGAACCAGTCGGAAACAAATACTTAAAGGGTTACCCACAAATTAGAGAAATGCTACAACAGGTTGGGTGGTTACAGTTTTTGGAAAAGTTCAATGGTTTTCATAAAGAGGTAACTAAGACATTTGCACGGTCATTCAACATAGCAGAAGTGGAAATAGGAGATGTCAAGTTCAATATTACAGAATCCTTCATTGCAGAGGCCGAAGAATTACCAAGGCAAGGTGAACGATGGTTAAAAAATAAGGAATTTCATAATGAGGCATGGAGGCAGATGCTCAAAACACCAGGTATGGATATTTTAGTTTTTAAGAAGGGCATCCATAGCTCAACACTGAAGAATAAATGGCGAAATATGTTGCTCATTTTGCAAAAGTTTATAACTTGTGAGGGAAGGTTTGGTACCCTATATGTTTATCACATTCGGCTTATGATGCATTTCGTAGATGAAGAAATCAATTTACCCTTCTTCTTACTTCATAGCCTAAAGAGAATGGCCTCTAATGTTCAAAAGAGGGTTCAATTCTTGGAAACCACTTTGTATCACCATAGCCTAGTTAAAATCCTAATTGAACATCATTTGAGAAAAGTGGGAGACAATTGGGATGAGTTCCTAGTGAGGAATCACTTTTAAGAACCCAAGGAATCTCCATCTGAAGGCAAACTTATGAGAAGAAGCAGGAGAGGGAAAATTTCCTAAACTGTTGAAATTAAAACTGGTAAGTCTATACAAGAGGACAGTGAGGATATTATTTCTGGGAAATTGACTGAAATTAAGAAACAGCTTAAAAAGGAGAAGATAATAAGAAAATATGCCAAGGAGAGAGGTGAGGGACCATCTAAACTAAGACGAAGCCATAGGCTTAGAGGCATATTAAATAAGACAGGAGTTAAGCAAACAGGCATCATAAAGATTGAAGATCAAGAGACACCAACTGATAAATCTCTTGAATACCAGTACGAAGAGGATCTTGATGAAGAAACTTCGGAGATAGACCCAGCACAAAAACAAATCTATAATTATGTTGAGACATTAGAAAGGAGAGCCTCAGAAAGCAAAAAAGAACTCCTAGCCCACCAAGATCTACAATTGAAGTACTAAGAAGAGATAAATATGAACTGGAATTACTTAATAGGCACATAAAAAATGAAAATGAGATTCAAATTGTTCATAAGGAAGCCTAGGAGGTCATTGAACATCAGGAAAAGCAGAAAAAGGAAGTTGGATGTCCTAGCAGAAGTTTCCGAATACATGGATTAATTGCATGAGGACATTCAAAAGCCTTGCAGTGAGGGTATGTTGAGCCCCAAAGATGTCCTTCTCTTTCACCAAATTTCACTTCAATTCCTTTGTCCTTTATCAATTGCAGGCTGAAAATATCAATAGGATTAATTAAAGTCACTTTAGGAATGCATATAATGACCGAATTGCTATATTTTTGTGGTTTTTTTGTTGTAGTAATTTTTTACTAGACTCAGCTACAGAATGCAGCCATTCTATAGCCAGTCGCCTATTACACAGTTATCTTCATGTTTACACAGGTTACAGGTGTCACTTAGAGGAAAAAATCATATGGTTTAAATCCAAAATTCATCTACATCGTTACTTGTCCTCTACGAAGTCTGATTAAAAATCTCCAAGTGGTTATGCACGTGGAAGAAATCAAAACTAAGAGGTAGACTTCTACCGAGACAAGAACTCTACAGATGTTTTCAACAAGAGTATGAGGCTTCCAAAAGAGTTCTAATTTGATTTTAAATGGGAAAGACACTTATCCCTATTTCCTCTCAAGGGTAGTTATGTATTTATTTTACAAGAATGACTCGGGAGATCGAGAGACAGTTAGCTAGATTGATGTTTTGTTGTTAGATCTCAAAAGTCTGTAATACTCTGTTTCTAAAGTATTTTCCATTTAATGAAAGACATTCAACTTCATTTCATGATCTAAGGAAATATTGAGGAGATTTGTATGCTAATCCGGTGGTAGGGGGCCCCTACTGCTCGAGAAGCTCTATGCATATTTTTTAGATAAGTAACTTTAGCTCTGTTTCATTCCTAATTCAAGCAGCTTTTTGAACTCCATGCTTTATGCTAACTTAGATTGAATGTTACAGCCAGTCTTATTCTTATGAATTATTCCAAAATACCACTAACATTGAATGAGAGATAGCTGTCATATTCTAGAGATTAGTTTCATTTTATTTCAGCTGTAATACTCCGGAGATTAATTGCACTCTAGTTAATTTCTGTTCACTGTATTTCAAGTTTGATTGATTGCATTCTAGTTCAGTTTTGTTTAATGTATTTTAAGTTTTATTAGTTAGCTGTATTTTAGTTTTGTTCCATTAGACTTCAAGGCCTTCATTATTTACAAATTACTCTTGTTATTAATCTCTTCCAACACATCATCATATGGACAGGAATTAGTGATATCAGTTCAAGGCCTTGACTGTTCTGCAATTTCTTATAATTTTACAAATAGCCTTTCTTCCAAAACTATTCCAAAAGATTTCTAACTCTCGAATGAGGCTTAGTAGTGACAATTTGAGTTGCAGAATGGATTAATTTCAGTGTCATAAGTTAATTTAGAGTAGGGTTCCTTACTATGCTACAGATAATATTTTCCAATTGTGTTCCAACAAATTTCTAACCATGGATGAGATTTTTGTGATATTGTAAGTTGTTGTTTACTTAGAAGAACCTCATTGCATTAAGTTTATCCTTTTCTCAAGCTATTCCAACATACTTCTAATGAATGAATTGGACTGAGTTCATGTTATGAGTTATTTTTCTTGACAAGTTTTGCATTTTCTGTTCTTAGGTGCCATACATAGTTTAGAATAACCTTTGCTCTATTTTAGTGTGACCAGTAACTTCCCTTTGTTAGACACTTAGTTCTTTTCCTCTTAGCATAAAAACACAAAACCAAAAACACTAGAAAAACACTAAACACAACGAAGTAGGGAGCAGATACCTAGGCACATATAGTGCACTTCACTTCAACAGTTTATTAGCGCTGGTTGACAATTTATGACATCAATTTAGGAACACTAAGTTGAGCAGACACTTTCATTGACATGTAGTGTCTTGAAACAAGGGAAATTTTACCAAAATATTTCGTTGTTTTGTGATGAAGATCACAGAAGATGGTGAAACTTGGAGCTCGGTCTTGTAGAGATCAACTGCCTTATGACATCCAAATGGAGCTGGAATCACTAGATATTAGGCTTGTGCTTTGATGTCCTAATTGTAGGATAAGATCACTATTTCTAGAGCTCCACACATCAAAGAATGCTCAGAGTTTTGTTGTAGAACATAGGTCGGGATTAACATTTTATACTTACAGTGATACTACAATAATTCCAACAATACTTCTTAGTACTTTTTTAGAGAATAGGAATCAAGTTACTCAATCTTCCATTGTACTGATGAATTCAGATCATAGTAAACTCTGAGTTGTCTTAACTCCACCAGGCCAAGGGATTAGGAGTTCTTGACATATAAATTATTTTATGTTACTATGATACCTCAGAGTCCAGACAAGGATCTTGAAGGGAAACATCTCCTTTTGAAGTTTTACTTCTAAATATACCTATGAAAATATCTTGAAACCACTTAAAAGCACACCTCATAAATTCTGAAACATACCTCGATGACTTCTAGCTTTTGTTTGTAATGACTGAGCTGCTCTTTGAATTTATGCCCAAGTTCACTGATTAGGGCTTGTATAAGGCCTTAAGACAATGTCATAGATTTTCCTTTTTGAACTCAGACTTGTCCTACCATAGAGTCTGAAGGTGACTTTTGCTGAAACTCCTTAGGTGATTCTTAGAAATCGCAATATCTTAAGCTTGGGCTTGTCCTCACTTGGCTCTGATACCATGTTAATTTTGTTCTTAGCTTAGGTTAGTTACATCATTTTCCCATTAATCCATTAGCAATATCATTAATCATAAGTGTAACTAATGAAAGAACATAAGTAATAAAAGCTGAAGACAAGCCAAGACAGAAGAACACACAAATATGGCTCAAGCTAGGGAAAAACCCCAAGATGGGGAAAACCCTTATCAATTATTCTTATCATTAATGTCAAATGTTCAGTAGAGAGAGATAATGAAATACTTCAAAGTCAGAATGAATTTCAAATGAGAAGGTTTAATACCACTGCCCTTAGACAAGAGGATGGTTCCAACAAGGCTGCAAATCTGATGTTTGGTGTAGGCTCCAAGGACTTATGTCTTCTCTGCAATTCTAGTAGGATTGACTAGGGAATAAACACAGTCAACAACTACCCCATTCACAACATAAATACCTTTACTAGACTGCAGATTACCTTCAACCAATCCCTTCAAATGCTAGTAGCCCATAAGCCTTCTTCTAGGCTTCACAACCCACTACACAACCTCATGATAAAGTAGCCCCAACTGTGGCTTTCTTGTTGTAGGTTCTTGGCCTCTAGGACAAGGTTCTTAAGCCCTGTGGCCTAGTTGTAGGTGACCCAAACTAGTGCGGATGGCTTCAAGGAGAATGACACCTTCACAACAATCCCAAATTTTCATCAAATCACCCTTAACAGGTGCGGCTTCTTCTACTTGAACTCAGACCTGTGATGAAGATAAAATGCCCAAGACAAATCATAAATGTGCCCAAACCAATATAGTCCTCGATCCTGTGGAACTCTGCCCTTGAAGATGACTAAATTGAACCCAACCTTGCGTTCATCTCCTTCACTGGAAATCACCTTTTTCTGCGGCTACTTCAGTCAGAGGAATGAATATCAAAGTGCCGAGGATAGGTTATTTATATACTTCTTGGGTAGGCTGATTTGATTACTCGAGGAGGGAAATTCAAATTTTCAATTTTCAAATTTTCTCACCTAAATAAGGTCATGCCTTATGAAATTTTACTTGAGTGAATGAATACCTTTCCTTATCCAAATTTAGTGATCTTTAGGTCGATTTTGATCCTCTCAAAAAGAGGAATCCAATGTTGCAATCATCTTCCTCATAGAAGTGGTTCGACGTGGAATTTGGCTCTAGTTGCCAATTTTAACACATCCACAACTGGCAAGTCTTTCCACTTGACAAAGTGCTCCCGAATGTCCCAGTTTCTTAGTTTCCTCTCCTTGGTCTCCAATATGGTCTCAGGTGTCAATATCAAGTGTCCCTCATCATCCAACGGAGGCAACTCATTGATTGTCGTAACCTGCTTCCCCAACACCTTTTTCAGAAAAGAGACATGAAATATGTTGTGAATTATGCTCTCTGGGGATAACTCCAACTCGTAAGATACCTCTCCAACTCTCCTGGTCACCCTGTATGGACCATAGAAGTGTTGCTTGAGCTTCTTTGCCCCTTTCTGCTTGAGTGAAAATTACCGAAAAGGCTGCAAACATAGGTAGACCATGCCCCCTACCTCGAACTGTCTCTCCACCATATGCTTATCGACATACATCTTTTGTTGATTTTGTGCTACCTGTAAGTTATCCTTAAGAACCTTGAGAATCTCCTGGCTGTTGTGGACCCAATCCTTTGCCCCCGGGGCCCTACTATCTCCAAATATCATGTCAGAAAAAGAAAGTGCATCAAAACCATAAAGTGCTCGAAAGGGAGACATACCAATCGACATGTGGTAAGTAGTGTTGTAGCAGAACTCTCCCAAGTGTAGCCACTTCACACACGCCCTATGTTGTCTCGTGCCATAATTGTGCATGTAACCCTCTAGCCATTTGTTCACTATCTCAGTCTGCCCATCTGTTTGTGGGTGATAGTTGGTGTTGGGTATAAGCTTGGTTCCCACTAGCCGGAACAACTCCTGCTAGAACACCCCCATGAATCTATTGTCCCTGTCACTAACTATGTTCTTTGGGAGCAAGTGCAATCGAAACACCTCCCGAAAGAACAACACGACCAACTGTGAGGTTGAATATCTCGATGGGATAGCAAGGAAATGGGAAAATTTAGTCAAGTGATCTACCACCACGTAGATTCAATCTCTCCCCTGTATCGTCAAAAGTCCCATGATGAAGTTCATGGAAAAACTCTCCCACTTCCTCTCCGGAATGGGAAGAGACTATAATAGACTGGTCGGGTGTGACAACTCCACCTTATTCCTCTGATGGGTTATGCACTCTTGTATGTGCCTCGTCACATCCCCCTTGAGCCCACAGCAAGAGAAACACTCATGGATGGTACGGTAAGTCTTGAGAAAACCCGTATGTACTGCAAGAGGGTAGTCGTGAGCTGCCTGCATACACTAAGTATATTCAATATTTGTAGTAGTTCACATCATCCATCACCCGAAATATATCATCCCCATGTTGGGCCTTCCAATCATGTGCAATGTCCATCATAGAGAGTATTTGGGCCTCTGGGAAATTTCATTTCAAACTATATTGTGCTTTCTCTTTGTGTACTTGATCTCAAAGTCATAAGCTTGGAGCTTACTTACCCATTTATGTTGCCTCTCCTGCAATGTATGCTGCTTCAGGAAGAATCGATGATTGTTGTGATGAGTCTTCACCTTGAACCGGTTCCCCACCAAGTACTGTGTAAATTTTGCCAAGGCTTGCAACACAACCAACATCTCCTTGTCATAAATGAATTCGGTCATGGGGTAGCAACTTTCTACTCTCAAATGCTATGGGGTGGCCTCCCTGCGTCAACACGACCTCCCTCACTTAAAGCATCACACTCCAATACAAATGGTCGAGTGAAATCAGGCAAAGCCAAAACAGAACAGTCGCTCATGACCTTCTTACGATGCTCAAATGACTCTTGTGCTACCTGCGTCCACTTAAAAGCCCCCTTCTTCCACAAGTTCATGAGGGGTGCTGCAATCTGTGAGAATCCTCTCACGAATCTCTTGTAGTAGGTACAAATTCCTAGGAACCCCCTCAGCTCAGTCACATTCCTGAGTGTTGGCCAATAACAAATGGCCCTAATCTTCTCCTGGTGTACCTTTACTCCATCCTTTGGGCCAATCACATGCCCAAGGTACAACATCTATCTCAATCCAAACTCACATTTGGACATCTTCGCATACAGTTGTTGCTCCTCTAGTATGCGAAGTACTACCTCCAAATGTTGAAGGTGCTCCTCCCACGTACGGCTATAGATGTGTATGTCGTTAAAGAAGACAAGGAAAAAGCACCAGAACTGCCCAGGAAATACGTGGTTCATAGAAGACTCAATAACTAGGTCCAAAATCCATGTTACACTGCTCATATGATGATGATTATATGTTTGTTGGATTCCTCTTTCGGAGATGTGCAAGATTTATCTAAAGATCATCTTGTTTGGATGAGCAGAACATATATTTTGATTTTATTTTCCACACATCTGCTAGGTCAGCCAGATTTGTAATGTAGGTTGCAAGCCCAATAGATGTGTCACACACCCTCACTAATGGATATAAATTGGAGAGACTTGGAGATCATTTTCTCATCAACTCATCACACATTCTCTCTTGTGATCTGATTGATTTGATCAGCCTTTGGAGGCCTCTTTCTCTCACACTTGTGGAGCTGAAGCTAGGAAAAAGTGTGGACTGTTTTAGGGTTTTTTTGGTGGTGCGTTGACTAGCGTTTACCGTGGTCAAAACTTGGAGTTTTGACGTCCAACAAGTACAGAAATTCCGATCTCTTGAGGCCACATTAGAGGGCACAAAGGTCGAGGAAAAGAGACCGTTGACCAAAGCCCTAATCTACAGCGTTGACATCTTGTGTTGACTTTTTCTGTTGACCGGCGTTGACTTTTTGGAGCTGTCTTTGAGGGGTGTGTGTGACACTTGGAGGATTGGCTGATCTGACGTTGAGAAAGACTTTGTTGGCTGGTGCATCCTATCGACTTCCGTAATGCACACTACTCTCTATATTTTCTGGACAAGAATAATTGTAAATTCTGATCTATAGTATTGCCTTGTCTTTTGTTGATCTATTATTATGTTCTATTAGCATTTTACGTAAATTATATCGGGCCTAAAAGAAATATTGAAGTAAAAATGCATTAAGCATAGAACATACCATGTCTGTCTAAATTTAACACCTTGATAAAGTGGAAAACCCCAAAATACCAATGCTTGGGAAAGTTTTGGGGAAGTTGGGCAAAGAACCCATTGTTGGGGCTTGCTGTGAATTTTACTCAATTAAGGAGAGAATCCCCTCAAAGAAATATATAAATATAAAAGGAATGAATTCATTTGGATCATCATTGGATTGAAACAATTATCTTTGTTTTCTTTTAGCCTGAGGCTATGAGGGCTTTAAGACCCCTTCTCCTATTGATTTTGATGGTGAAAGTTTGCATGTTAGGTGATAAAATTCTTTCTATTTTTTATATTTCTTATCTTCTTCTATCACGGGAATTTCTTACATAGGGGAAAAAAATATAGATTGGTGGAAGGATCTGAAGTAAAGAAAATCGACCTACAGCTGGACAAAATTTTCCCAGGGCATATTTGCAGTCCATCCTTATGCAACTGAAGCTTCCTATATTGCAGAAATAAGCTTGAGGGACTTTGAAGTCATCTGAGGTAGACAAACTCATATTTTCTCCTGTGATTGAGTGACAAGGCTAAAAGATTCAGTGACAACAAAATGAGGTCTGAGGAAGACCATTGGATCTCTCTGGGACCTGAGATTTATAGAATGTGAATATACTTCTAAACTTCGAATAGTATGAAGCCTTTGAAAACATAACCGAAGCCTTCCAACATATACGATTTGTCTTGAAATTGTTTAGTCAAGGTCCTGAGGTAGATGTAGAAGTGTTTACAGAGGGAGTTCATAGGTCCTTAAACTCGGCATTAGCCTTCCTATGATAGACTGGAATTTGAGGGTATTTCATACAGTCTATTAGTTATCAATAAATGGGATCAAATCATAGATAGATAGATGTGTAACTAATTATTGGATTAGCTTTCTGTGGATTCATTGTCTTTACTCAAAAAAGTGACATTGTGAATGAATGAACAATGCTACAGGGGTTTATGAGTTAACATTGATAATTGATGAGAATCCATCTAATACTATGTTATTAAAATAATTGTTGGTTTTTCCATTGATTGAATGAAGAATTGCCAGTGGGAACTATAATGTTGCTCAATTTCACAGTGACTACCTATTTCATGGTCGAATAAGGGAAATAATTATGATGGAGACTATAGTTCTTCAAGAAACCATAAGTAAAAAATTTCTCTTGGTCAATATAGTGGTATCAGATCTTGCTCTCTTACCAGTCTAGAGGGTGGTTGAAGATGGAACAGTTGGAAAATTTTGTTGGCAGGGAATATGTAAATTCTTGGAAAAAGTTAGAAGAGTAGCAACCATAAACTATTAAAAGACTGCAAGAAGGGAGAAAAATGTCCCTTACAAGATTAGAAATATTTAACAAAAAGGTTGTAGTATATAAGGAAAATGAAGAATATCAATCCCTAGAACTCTATGATAAGAGCACACATTTTTCTGGCTAGCTACAAGAAATTCAGATCAAATGATATTGATGATAAGCCCAAGCCTATAAAATAAATCCATGGCTAGTGGTAACAATACTAAAGATAAAAGAAGTCGGCTAAATCTCAGGGAACAAGATGGACTTCTCAATGAAAGGGACAACCGTTCTGATAGTAATATCATTCAAATTTTACATATTCTAAATACAGATTCAGAGGATGAAAGTATTCTTGATATAGGAGAAGGTAAATACAATTGTACCCCCTCTGATAGTGTGATGATAAATCCTCCATCCATAGGGTTTCCCCTCGAGCAAGACTCAACAAAAAAGGTACGTTCCAATCTTTGGTTGTGGCTATACAAGAAGCATACAAGTGCCTACGAGGATCTAGCAAGAGAAGAAAGGAAGCATGAAGGTGATTTGCAAATATTTGCTTCAAATATTGAGTATGGATTAGGGACATAACATGGTCAAAAAGCATAATTTACAAAGGTGGTTGCTGATGCTTTTGATGGTGCATCTGTTAAAATGGACAAGGAAATTTTTACAATAGAAATTAAGAATTATAAAAGCATGGAAGAAATTGCACAACCTCCTGCATTATTGAAAGAAAATATTCCATATCGAAAAATAATAAGAGAAGGCAGCAGACGTATGTCGACTTGACGACCTTTCATCGTTATCCCAACTTCATGTGGATCAAATTTGAATTCATAGAGGGGTCCTAGTTAGATGAAAAATGTGGAAGAATTTTTTGCAGCTTTTGAATGTTAGAATATTGTAGAAAGAATAATGAGAAAATGGAGGGGAGAAAAATCACCCGTTTATAAGCAATCTCTTAAGACACAAGAAAGGTGACAAGGGACAAGCAGTAAAATAATTCTTAGGAAATATGATGTTAAACTGCTTGGGAACACTGGAAAATTTATGGGATTGGATGAAGAAAAAATGGTGATAGAGGAGAAAGAATGCCCAGTGTCAACTTTCACTAGTTCTGAAGGACAAGCTTGTGAATTGATAAACAAAGCTGGTGGAAATATAGAATCTCTTCTTGAGACTGTTGTTAATGAATTGTAGTCCCAAAAGGATACTCAGTTGGAAAGAAACTCGCAGAAATATATGCACACTCACGATCAACATAGTATGGCGCATTATGCTGATGATCTCCAACTACATCCATTTTAGAAAAAAGGAATCATTTTTACATTTGAAATTGAAGAAACAGTCAAACTGCCATCCAAAAATTTGTTGTTATCCTTTGAAAATTCCGAGGGAAGTGATTTTCAATAAGATTTATATTTTATGGGTAGAGATGCGCTGAAAAGTTAAAAAACATGAGACAATTGTTGAGAAATAATGCCCATTTGTCTATTAAAATGTTCAATTTGGAAAATTTTCATATATAATTGGTGATCTTCCTATTGGAGATTACTATATTCACTTAGCAGAGATCATATTCACAAATGGCCTATCTAGGATGCAAGTTTTTAATGCCTGCATACAAGAGAATAAGATTCTTTTTGAGCTTGACATATATACTCAGGTTGGTTCAAACACTCCACTTGTTTTGATTGATACCCTGGTAGATGTTATTGATGGAGGAACTTTAACTCTTAGATCTGAAGCAGTCACTGGTAGCCCTATTGTATGTGCCAGCTACATTAGAAAGGGCGTTCTTTTCCTTGATTTTCCTCTTGTACTATAACTACATTTCATTCAAAATGTAATGTAGTGGGGAACATTGTCTAGTGCACATGCAGACGATCAACAATACACAAATGGACTATAGCTAGTGATGAAGATGATTTCCGTGGTAAAGATTATGATAAGTCAACAATGGAAAATAACCTAAGTCAAGTATTATGATATGGAATTTTTGACAGTGAAGATGGGGAAGAGGCTTATGGAGGCATTGGTAGAGACAATGAGGATGCCTTCTTCGATGATGAGTTAGAAGAAGTGGTTGTATTCTCTCTTAGAATGGGTAGAAAATAGGATGGTGTGATGCTGAGAGAGACGATGTTCAACAATACAAATTGGTTTTCCCTTCAAGATGATAGAAATGTTACTTACTGGTCAGTTCCCACATCTCTTTTTTCGTCATCTCCTAGAGTAGAGGATGGTCAAACAAAAAACATAACAACATCAACTAATACTGGTGGTAATAGTAGTAGTAACAATGAAATTGTGTTAAAATATGATGGGAAGTTGGTAGATACAAAAGGAAGACCAATGCCAAACATGAACTTAGGACAAATGGAGACGAAAGATATTTAGAGAGTTGGAATATATGCAAATGGTGATGAGAGATAATGTTGTTACAACATGCTAGGATCTATCTATGAATGTTGTTTCAGATTGCTGAAAATTGACTAGAGGGCCCTTCCAAGGGTGCTCCACATACATATGCATGGCAACAAAGAGGTGAACTTTCTATAAAATAGGATCTACCCTACCTTTCACTTAGACGATAGAAATAAATTATCTAGTTTAATAACAAGAATAAATGAGGGAAAATCACAGGAAGCACCTCAACAGACATCCTTGTTTAGATGGTATATTTTTCCCTTTAATCAAATCCCTTTACAACAAAATTTGAGTGTAATTTCCAGTCAAAAGAAACAACAATAATGATTCAAAAATTAAAAACCTTACACGAAAAAATACACTCAATCATTCATTTTCCTTTTAAAACTTAGGTAAGTGAAGGTACTTCTCTTATACCTAGATTGAACTCAAAATCCTCAACAATGAAACAATAATTAAGAAATCCTAGATCTGTGATACTTCCTAGGGTGAATAAAAATAATGTATCTCCTAACAGCCACCTAAAGGTAAGTAAAAAATACATAATAAAGTTCTAGGACGATTAAGTGGGATGCCACTTGTCCTTTCCTCAAGTAAGATTCCCTCTTAGCATTGGCTTGTCCGACCATGTTATAAGCATATTGGAATATTGTGCATTATTATCCTCTAGAGTGCTAGTGAAGGGATCTCTCAAAATGTGCCAATGGTAAAAAATGAATGGAGCACTCCACTATGTGAAGGGGTCAACAACCTAAAGATGCACAAAATGTGCTAGAAGTAGCATGATCAAGTAAGTATGGTTTTCTCTCTAGTGAACAATAATGTCCCCAAAAATATGGATCTCATGAATAAGTGTGCAATAATGGTTCTTTGGTTGTTCTAACAAGCTCCTCAAGGATTTCGGCCTAAATAAATGTGCAAAGAGTATTGGTCCATGTGCATAGTAACCACGTCTTCTCTAAACAAGCCAATATAAGAGGAGCACTCTAGAAAAATATTCATGAGAGGTGGATCCATTCTCATAAGATAATTTTGGGTACCCAAAAACATGTACCAAATGACATGAATACATGTTCCAATACCATCAAACCATCTCAGTACCATGTACTAAGAATATCATGCCCTCGAAATATGTGCCGCAAAGTGGAGCAATACTAAAAAATCGGAATGAAACCAATTGTTAAAGCATTTGTCACTAAGCTTATTGCTCCACCAACCAAGTCTATAAATTAATGCAGCACCGCAATGTGGCATCATATGAAGCCAAAAATTCAAGATGCTTATCTGATTGTAGCCCTTGTTGATGTGGCATTCCTCCACATATGTGCTTGTGCCTAGGGAGATGTGAACTGTTCTCTCAAGCAAATAAATATGCATGAAACTGTGTGGATAAATGCTTCAAAAGGTGCCCCCAAATAAGTAAAGTAATGCCTAAAAAGATGATTCATAATAAAGAAAAGGCATAAAGAGAAAAAAAAATGGTTGTCAAGCCAACCTCCTCCATATGGAGGCTTCTTGGGGAGGTTTTCAATGTGGATCAAGGCCTCATACAACATGAGGGGTAAGAGGCTCAATCAAAATAACAGTAGGAAAAACTTGGCTAGTTTAGGATCTAGAAGATTACCTTTATTATTGGAAAGGAAATGTGTCATGAGGTGAAGGAGATCTTGGTAGGCCTGGGTAATGATCTCTGTGATTTTTATGGCTATGTCATGTATTTTCTAATTGGATTGATTTTTTAAGGAAATGGTATCGTATATTTTACTCAGCACTTTGATATTGATACTCAATAAATTAGACTCCTCATTGATAAACTAGGAAGATCTAGCAGGCATCTACATTCAATAAGTCATTGGATTAATACTTGCATATTCAATGAGAAGTATTCTTTTTGGAGTTTTAATACATCATAGGCAATCTTTCAAGCATATTTACATTGAGAAATCTGCATTGTAGCTATACATAATTCCATATAGCTCAATTTGTATGGAGGGCTAGACATTGTCCAAATTTGAATGTGGATGTGGTTGGTGTGGTAGTGCAATACTGATTTTGGGGTTTATCGCCTCGATTGTTATTGTAAGTCATAGTTGGACTCTATCATCTTGTGACAGAGTCTAGCATGATGAAATACTGGCAAATTTGGTTTTGACTTTCCTTTTTGGTGAAATAAGAAGACACTAGGAATATATGGTTAGCTTGATTTATTGATGTGGAACATTTTTCTCAAGGGGAAGAGATAGCCAATATAAAGTTGATACTTCCATCATGTGTAGTATGGTATATCCTTAGTTTAATGTATTCATTATGTGTACTCGATTGTGTTGTTTTATTTGTTTTTCAATTCACAATTCTGTTCGAGGTGTATGTTGTATTGTTTGTCATCTACTTGTAGTTACATGGAAAGCACTTAATTGCATACTAAATTATAGTGATGTAATCATGATATTAAAACTAAGTCCCCAAGGTACATTGCTTAGGAAATAGGGGGTGAGGGGATGTTAGGGGACCAGGGTATACATATGAAATTTATATACATGAAAATATTTAGAAATTAAAAACTCAACTAAAATGTATTTCCATTCAATGTTTCATCAGTACACAATTTCAATTTGACATTCATGATTTAGAATTGAAAATTCTCACTCAAGCATTAAACAATAATATGGCATACAATGATTAGAAAAAAAATAAACTTGATCATTTAAATTTATAGTTCCCTTGTGTTAAACCAACTACTTATAAAAATCATCTAATGACGTTTTCAAAAATGGAATAAGAAAAGAAACATAGCCAGTTTTTCAAGATAATTTTCTAGTTTTTTCGTGTCCTATAGTATGATGGTTAGAGTAAGGCACTACACTAGTGTTGACACAGATTGTTGACTCTCACTAACACACACAGGTCCACCAAGCTAATATATTTTAGGTGTGATTCCCACCCTTTACTTATGGAACCTCTAGTTTGTGTCATTGGCTACAACGTTCATTTTAAAAGGGTTGTTATTTTTACACATTTCTGTCTTAAGTTGCAAGAAACGTAGTGCAGGAAATAAAAATGGAGAAATAAAAATCCTAGTACTGGCAGAATAAATTCAAGCGAAGTGAAACAAGACACAAAATTAAATCAATTGAAAAATCATGATACATTACATTAATTCGATATTTAGAAAAAAATTGCATATAGTGCCAAGTAATTGATGAAATGTAGTTTATGAATTTACCTTTTAAAATGAAGTTCGAGGGTAATCTTGAGCTCTCTAATTGTACCGTCTCTCTATCTTCCCCGTCACTCCCTTCATTCACCTTTCAATAACCGAGACATATTTGTAGCATTATAGAAGGAATCCAGGATGTCTTTGAATGCATTCACATCGTTGAGTGAGTTGTCTAGGAAGCTGTTTGTCTGCCCCGTCACTCCCTTCAATCAACCTTCAATAAATGAGACATACTTGTAGCATTACAGAAGGAACCCAGGATGTCTCTGAATGCATTCACCGATACTCATCGCTGAGTGATTCTTCCAAAAAGCTGAGTGAGTATCCTCTACCCATTTTATGAAAATGTTCATTAAACCCAAAATGTTCATTAACCCTGAAAATCTCCATGACTCCCTCCTCCTGCCTATTTTATGAAAATCTTCATTAATCCCAAAAATCTCCATCACTCCCTCCTCCCACCTATTTTATGAAAAATTTCATTAATCCCGAAAATCTCCATGACTTCCTCCTCTGGCCCTATTTTATGAAAAATTTCATTAATCCCGAAAATCTCCATGACTTCCTCCTCTTGCCCATTTTATGTCAAAGCCAATTTTTAGTCAAGAATTGATTTTCATAATGTCATATTTCTATTATTAAACTTTGTTTTGGCGATGAAACTAATTAAATGTTTTTCTTAGTCTCCTTATTTTAAGAAAATTATAACTAATTTTTTAATACTTTCTAAAAATTTAATAATTTTTCTTTTATTCTATATTAAAAATAAATAAATTATTAACTATTTTTTAATTATATTTTATATTAAAAAATTAATTGTGTTATACTTTTTTAATACTCTGTTAAAAAACTAATTGCGTGTGGATAATTTATAATTAGTGTATTCAATATTGTAAAGTGTAATTCAAAAAATATTTAAATTGAGGTAAAAAATATTAATGAAGATGGTGAAAACCCTAACCTGCAACAAACCCTAGTTTTTTGGTAGACTCCATGGGAGCTTGTTTGCACGCAGGACTGGAATGAAAGTGGATCATGGCAGAGGTTATAGGTTTATTTCGGCAATGAGAGTTTCAGGGGACAGTTCTACCATAGCACTAGGGATTTTTTTTATTACCCGCCATACTAGCAAGACTACTTGAAGCTCAATACTTGAATTTTTAAGGTGGTATGTTGCCAATGGTCATGAGATTCACTTCCATAGCTTGGTAGTTGCGTGATTTTTCATTTCATTAACATTTCTGGCAACCCGACAGAGAGTTATTATTATTACCCTTGCTTTCCTTCTAGACACCAGTAGATATGGTGAACGGTCGCATTAGTTGAGCCAGCTCCTCAGAATAGACAAGGTTTTCCATGGCAAGGAGAAGGTGCTCTCAGAATGGAGGTGAACACTCGAAATAGAGAGATGATTGAGGACAATCTGGACTACTCATCCGATAAATTGGAACCATCTCAGATTTGGGTTGGGTTTAAAACCTCAACGGATGGGTGGTACGACTCAAGGAGACAACCTTGCAGGAAAAGAACAAGTGGATATGGAGATTGGTGACTCATCACATACTCTATATGCCTTATTGGAATCCTTTCCACATCTAAAGCAGTTTACTCGGAACCCTTCTCGGCAGCACTAGCCTCTCCAGCATATTTTATCCCCTCGTTGTTAGTTCTCAGACTATGGGAGCAACAATCACAAGTCACATCAGATGTTTTGGGTCTGATAACGAATGTTTTTGGGGCTGATGATGCAAATTTGGAGGGGTATTTTGGCTTCGAACATTTAGGCATCAATCATGCAGAGGATGAACTAACACACTCAACTAATTTATGGGAGCCTCCTTTTGTGGCATCATTAGCTTGTTTTGAGGGCATCACTCATTTGGTTCCACCTTCGGAGGACATCAGAACATCAGACTTAGAAGACACACTAGAAGGAGAAGGGCACATCTGGGACAGGACCACCCACAGGACTGGGAAGAAAAAGCACAAGTGCACTAAGAGCCATGAAAAAAAGCTGGATTTGGTTTTCAACGAAGGAATTGGTATGGATAATATGGAGAAAACCTCGTAGACTGTACTGGTGGGGTGGGTTCAACGAAAAAACTACTCCTTGGCCAGACTAAATATTTGGATAGAAGAAATATTCTGAAACATATTGGAACAACTTCTTGGGGTGCTTACGATGAATAGGGGTGGTTTTCCCTAATATTTCCCCACCCTGAGATGGAAAACTAGGTGCTCACTAAATATCGGCACTTAGAAATGACACTAGTGTTGCTAAAGTGATGGACTCCACTCTTTGACCCAAAAAAGGAGAAGCTGGGAGCAGGCCCTATTTGGGTGCAATTGTTGGGCCTCCATCTATAAATTTTGATAGAGGAAGCACTCTGCTTCATTGGTGAAGACTTAGGGATCTATTTGGATCATGATAGGTCCTACTTAGAGACTGGAAACATCTTAGTGGCCTAGATTCACTACTGGAGGCAAATCTTGTTTATTGGATGGCATTGGCTTAGATCCCCAAAAGTGTGATAGCCAGAATTCAAAAAATGTGCAGAAGATTCCTTTGGAAGGGTATGAAATATGGAAAATGTTTTTCTTGTATTGGATGGAAGAAGATTGCTAAGCCCAAAAGCTGGGGGGTATGGGGGATAAAATACATTAAATTATTTGCTACAACATTGGCATCAAAAATGGGGTGGCAGTTAATTAGTGCCAGCAGTCTTTGGCAAGAGGGAACCTATTTCAAGTATATTTCACCTCAGACCTCCCTCAAATGTATCAGAGGAGCAACCTCATACACTCCTGGATCATCCATTATTTGGTTTGCCATCACCAGATCCATCCACATCATCAAAAAAGGCCTTGCTTGGAGCATTGGATCCAGGGAAAATGTAAATATTGGGGTGGATGCATGGTCTGGTTGTGGTCAGGCATACCAATTACCACTATCCATCAGACAACACTCATCGTCAGTTGGAATCCACACCATCTCTCAAATTTCTGAGAATATCAATTCCTCTTCGATCTCACAGGCCTGGAAATCAGTAGAAGAAGTTGAAATATCAGACAATTGGTAGCTGACATGGAACAATTATCTCAGGTATATCCATGTCACCAACATCAGAATCACTGAGAGGAAGGATGGAAATTTATGTGCCTTATCTGCCAGGGGTAGATACTCTCCAAAGGAGGGGTATGTCTCACTATGTGAATTACATGAACCTCAGAACAAAAAGTAGTGGTGGAGGCACCTCAGGAAATTGAAGTATCCACCAAAAGCTGAACTCTTCATGTGGTGCATACTCACCAATTGTGCCCCAATGGAGGACAACCTCGTCAGGAGATCTATCTATGGTCCCTCATGATATTGTCTCTGCAAATTACAAGCTAAGGACGTGCAACACCTCTTCCTCACTTGCCCTGCTTGCAAGCACATCTGGCACATTACTTCAACTGCACTGGGAATCACACAACAATGGAATGGAATCTATATATTTGAGGCTTGGTCTAACTTTTGGCAATTGTCACACTATCCAAAAGAATGAAATCTCCCCCTCTTGATTTCCTGGGGCACCTGACTTGCACGTAATCATGTGATCTTTCAGGGTATGGTGAATAATTGGCCCAGCATCAACAACATCATTGTCGCAATTTATCACTCCATACCAATCGATGAACCAACACCATAGGGAAGAAATATCATTCCAAATTTTATTGTTAAATCCCTTCTCTGGGCTTATTTTGATGGGGCCTCAAACATACAGGGATATGGCAGGGGAGCTATCCTCCATATTTCTGAAACACGCAGTCATAAAATTAAAATGGGTCTAGGCCTAGGGACAAACAACTATGTCAAGCTCAACAACCTCAGACTACTCCTCACTTTCGCCCAAGAGAAAAGTTGCAACAGGATTACGAAATTTGGGGATTCAAAACTTATTAGTAATTAGTTTAACAATGAAGCACAACTTCATGTCCATACTCTTAGATCATTGTTGGATCAGGTATTTACCTTTGAAAGGAAAATGATAAAAGGAATTTTTCCTAAGATACTTGCCTTCATCCAAAAGAAAACATATTTGAAACAATGTCTATCTTCGAACCTCATCCATCCTCAGTGAAGAAAATATAAACAAAAAAAAATCATAAAAGTTGTCAGTGTACTGACAGTGATGCGTAGAAACTGGGTAGCACAAATTCATATTTCCTTTATAGTTGACAAATGTTTGATGAAATATGGGTTGAGATGGCATCCTGATGTATGAAAAACTGACCTCTAAAATCTCTGACAGCTGGCACCTCCAAAACATGTGTTAAACTCAGTAGGAAAGGATTGTGCAACACCTGCGCATCACACTTTGTTTTGTGTATATCTCCCAAACCGTAACATATTTTTTTGGGTATATATCCCTTTATTCATTATATAGGAAAAATATCAAGTGTAATAGGAAGTTGCATACAAAACATGTTCGATCCATGGAGAGGATCAACACAAACTAGAAAAGTATAAACATCATGGTTGTTTCCATCATTTTAAAAAATGATGAAAGAAAAATTTCCTAAGATACTTACCTTCATCTGATGCAGGAGCATCGGAACTAGCCAGCAATGTGAAAAATCTGTTCAGATGTTGTGGCTTGACGGCATGAATTTCATTTACTGATGGTCAATTTTAGTATTACTGTGGAAGTCGATTTCATAAATAGTTTGTTATTATTGTAATAAGTGCAATTTCTTTATTTAGATTTAGTGATAAGGTTGTTAAATAGGTGTGCACGGGAGTCAAATGATAGGAGATCTTATCTGTTAGGAGTTTTAAAAATAGAAGATTTATTATCCATTTGTTAGAGGAATTAGGAAAAAATATAGAGAAAATGTAATAAACGAAGAGATTTCTTCATAGAAGGTGAGAGTGGATAGAGTGTGGTTTTCGAGTGGAGCGAAAGCTCAGATTGGTGAAGAGGATTGTTTTTCTTTGTAACAGAGGTTTTCTCTTTGTGAAACTAGTCAAGAGTGAACTCTGGTTTTTTTTTTAACAGTGTGAATAAAATTCGTGTGTCTTTTGTGTGATGCGCATGGAGTTTGAATTCGTGATAGTCTGGGCATGATTTCATTTTAAATCATAAGTACATCTGTGATCGATTGAAATTGGGCCGTGTTAAAATTAGTGCAGAAGGCAGAGTTTTTAACATAGTAAAATAGTTTAAAAAACTACAAATCTCTGTGAGCGGAATTGAAATATATTGTATTCCAGTTGTGAAGTGAATCGGGTCCGAAAGTCTGAATCAACGTTGTGTGAATCGTGACTTTGGAAAGTTGAAATTGAAGGCTTTATTGTAACTACCGATTTTCGATTCTGATTTGGATCGGATCGGAACTTTGGAGCAGAGGAAAGGGAGAGCCATTTGAGTTGCCGATTACCGATTTCCGATTAATCGGATCGGAGCTGCGAACTATTGTTTGTCAGCATTCAATTGTTGCGATTGCCGATTGCGATTTTATCGCATCAGAACATTGTAAAACGTCATATATATGTTATATATATGTTGTAATATTGTATCGGGTTGCGATTGCGATTATTATTATCGCATCAGAATAATGGATTTCATTGTGAAAAGCGTTAAAGCGCTCATATAAAGGGGTTCGATATTTATAAGGTTGTTAATGGGTTTCCCTTAATTTTATTAAAGGAATTGGGTTCCGATAGAAAGGATATAAAGGGATTTTTTTTAATTTTTTTTTTGGGTCTAATTAATCCTTTGTGGGTTTTATAAAAAGGAAAAGTCCAACGCTACTGCTGCGTGCATCAATTTTTGGTAACGGAGAAAAAAGAGATAGGTGTTTGCAGCAAAGATGCCGCCAAGGAGAGGGGTTGGTCGAGGAATTGGTCGAGGGAGACCAGAAGCAAATGCAGTCCTGATAGAAGAAGTGCGAAGACTGCGTGAACGAATGGAGACAATGGAAACAGCCCAGAGAAGAGTGCCTGATGAGGGAGCTGAAAGTTCTTCAGAAGAATCTAAGGAAGATGTGGAAGCAGAAGAAGAGAATGAAAATGTTAAATTCATGAAGATGCTGGCGAAGGTTGGAAGCAAACCCAAAGTGGAGATTCCTATGTATGAAGGGAGTTTGAATGCCGAGGAGCTCATGGATTGGATCAGATCCATAGATCAGTACTTCGATTATGAAGAGATTGAAGAAAATAAAAGGGTAAAATTTGCAGTCACTAGATTGAAAGGTCACGCAGCCATCTGGTGGGACGAGTTACAGACATCAAGAATGAGAAAGGGGAAATCTAAGATCAAGCAGTGGGATAAAATGGTAAGCAAACTGAAATCCAAATTTTTACCTAAAGACTATCATCTGAATCTTTTTAAGCAGATGCAAAATTTGAAGCAGAAAGGAATGTTTGTTAAAGAATATACTGAAGAATTTTACAGGTTAAGTATCAGAACAGGGCATGTAGAAGATGATTTGGAGAAAGTAGCCAGATATGTTAATGGGCTAAGATATGAGATTCAAGATGAAATTAGCCTGTTAAGTTTGAAAACTATGGAAGATGCCTATCAAGCAAGTTTGAAAGCAGAGGAGAAAATACTACGAAAACAGAGTCAAAGAAACAGAGGAAAGAGCTCAGCAAAAGGTAGAGGAGCTGACAGATCCAGAGGAACACAGCATCAGTTTGAAGCAGGAAGTTCAAGCAGCAGATCACCATAGATGGGTGAATCTAGTAGAGGGAGATTCACGCCCAGAGGAAGAGGGCGAGGAAGAGATGTTAGGTGTTATACTTGTGGAGAATGGGGACATATGTCGCGGGACTGTCCTCATAACAAATCAGCAAGCCAGAGGGGTGCAAATATGGCTGAGGCGGAGCTGGAACCACCTCGACTTTTAGAAAAGGAAGAACCACCGGAGGAAGGTGAATCATTGCTGCTTAGAAGAACTTTGCTGAGATCAGAAAAGGAGATTGGAGAACCTGCCCAAAGAAAGAATTTGTTCAGGACTACATGCAAATCAAAGGGTAAGTGCTGTAAGGTTATAATTGATAGCGGGAGTACTGACAATCTTGTGTCTACAGAGATGGTGGAAAATCTTGGGTTAACAAGAAAAGCGCATCCTGCACCTTACAAAGTATCTTGGCTTCAAAAGGGTCATCAAGTCATCGTTACAGAACAGTGTAATGTGGAAATGCAGATTGGCACATACAGAGATGTGATTTTATGTGACATAATGCCCATGGATGTATGTCACATGTTATTGGGGAGACCATGGCAATTTGACCGAAAGGCGATTCATGATGGAAGAAGAAATACATACACCATAGAAAAGGATGGAGTTAAACATACATTGCTGCCAGTAAAGAATGATGCTGATAAAGAGCCGCCTGAAAATAATATTATGCTGATAAGTGGTAAAGAATTGCTACAAGAGGTGGATAAAAGCGAAGAGATACATTTCGCTATCGTGGGAAGGCCAAAGGTAATTTTAATCTCCACAAATTTAAATGATTTTCCTGAAGAAATTCAATCTATGTTAAATAGTTACATGGATATCATTGTGGATGAATTTCCGAATGAATTACCGCCGATTAGAAGCATAAGTCACCATATCGACTTAATACCAGGAGAAAGTTTACCTAATAAAGCTGCGTATAGACTAACTCCCCAGAAAAACGCAGAAGTTGCAAGACAAGTTCAGGAGCTGATGGACAAGGGGCTGATTCGAGAAAGTTTGAGCCCGTGTGCTGTGCCAACAGTGCTTAGTCCGAAGAAGGGAGGAGAGTGGCGCATGTGCACCGATTCCAGAGCTATCAACAAGATAACAGTGAGGTACAGATTTCCTTTGCCCAGGATGGATGATTTAATGGATTGTTTAAGTGGATCCAGGTACTTTACAAAGATAGATTTAAAAAGCGGATATCATCATATCAGAATTCGGGAAGGCGATGAATGGAAGACAGCGTTCAAAACAAATAATGGACTCTATGAGTGGTTAGTGATGCCTTTTGGGCTCACTAATGCGCCCAGCACATTCATGAGATTAATGAACGAGGTCTTGAAGGAGTATACAGGTAAATTTTTTGTTGTTTACCTGGATGACATTCTGGTTTTCAGTAAAAGTAAAGAAGAGCATTTGGAACATTTGAAGTTAGTCTTGAAAACTCTGCAGAAGGAAAAACTACTAATTAATTTAAAGAAATGTAGTTTCATGAAAGAGGAGCTGGTATACTTGGGATTTGTGATTTCCAGAGAAGGATTAAAAGTGGATCCAGAGAAGGTACAAGCAATCAGAAACTGGCCTACTCCCAGGAGTGTATTCGAGGTAAGAAGTTTCCATGGACTTGCTAGTTTCTACCGAAAATTTATAAAGGGATTTAGTCAAGTTTGTGCACCAATCCTTGAGACAATCAAGGAGGTCAATCAGCCATTTAGATGGACAGAAGCAGCTGACAGAAATTTTAAATTGCTGAAAAGGAAGATAACAGAAAAGCCTATTCTAGCATTGCCAAATTTTGATAAAGTCTTTCAGGTGGAAACTGATGCAAGTGGAGAAGCGGTTGGTGCGGTGCTAAGCCAAGAGCAAAGGCCGATAGCATATTTCAGCGAGAAGTTAAATGATGCAAAGAAAAAATATTCTTCTTATGATAAAGAATTTTACGCTATTGTGCAGGCATTGAAAAAGTGGAGGCATTACTTGTTGCCGAAGGAGTTCATCTTATATTCAGACAAACATGCTTTGCAGTTTATTAATAATCAGCCAAAGCTAAATCAGAAGCACGCCAAGTGGGTGGAATTTCTGCAAAGTTTCACTTTTGTAATAAAGCATAAAAGTGGTAAGTCTAATAAAGTGGTGGATGCATTAAGCAGGGTAAGTTTTCTTTTGCAAGAATTTAAAGTGGGTGTTGTAGGTTTTGATGAAATGATAGAAATGTACCAGGATGACGAGGATTTTAAAGACATCTACACAACAGTGCAGAATCCGGTGAGCCATAATAGAAGTCAATGGATGTATTACTTTATTCAAGGAGGACTGTTATTTAAAAGCAACAAATTATGCATTCCTAAATGTTCCATGAGAGAGAACATCATTAAAGAGAAGCACAGTGGAGGATTGTCTGGTCATTTTGGACAAGATAAAACTTTTGCTCAGGTGAATGATTTTTATTATTGGCCTAAAATGCAAACTGATGTTAAAAATTTTGTTGAGAAATGCAGGGTATGTCAGTATGCCAAAGGAAGGAGTCAAAATACCGGTCTATATCAGCCACTGCCCATACCAGATCGACCATGGGATGCAGTGAGTATGGATTTTGTTCTGGGTTTACCAAAAACTCAGAGAGGAAACGATTCTATTTATGTTGTTGTAGACAAATTTTCTAAAATGGCCCATTTTATTGCTTGTAAGAAGACTAATGATGCCACACACATAGAAAATTTATTCTTTTCAGAGATTGTAAGATTGCATGGTTTTCCTGTAAGTATTGTATCAGATCGAGACACTAAATTTGTAGGGCATTTCTGGAGGACACTTTGGAAGAAATTGGGAACTAAACTCAGTTTTAGTTTAGCGTACCATCCTCAAACGGATGGACAAAATGAAGTTATAAATAGAAGCTTGGGGAATATATTAAAGTTTGGTACATCAGAATCCCAAACAGTGGGATTTGGCATTAGCTCAAGCTGAATTTGCTTACAATGACACACCAAACCGAAGCACTGGAATGAGTCCATTTTAGATTGTCTTTGGAATGCATCCGAGAGGAGTATATGAGCTAAGAGACTTGGGGAAACAAGAAGCCAGAAGTGCAAGTGCTGAAGATTTTTTTGAGAAAATGCAGAAGATACAGGAAGAAGTTAAAGGTAAATTGCAAGAGAGCAGCAGAAAATACAAGCAAAGAGCAGATCTGAAAAGAAGAGAAAAAGAATTTCAAGTGGGAGATTTGGTCATGGCATATTTGAGGAAAGAGAGATTTCCTACAAAGACTTATAATAAGCTAAAAATGAAGAAAATAGGACCTTGTAAAATTAAAAGGAAATTTTCAGCCAATGCATATGAAATTGAGTTGCCGGAAGGAATTGGAATATCCCCCATTTTTAATATTGCAGACTTGTATCCATTCAGAGAGGCAGAAACAGAGTTACAAACTGAAGCTACAGGTGATGAAGTTCAAACTATGGACTAGGAGGAACAGGTACCAAAAGCATCCAAGAAGGAAGTGGAAGACATCTTAGATCAAAGAATATCCAAGAAAACTCGAGGGCAAACATATTTACAGTATCTTGTCAAGTGGAAGGAACGACCAATGGAGGATTCCAGTTGGTTAACAGCAGCTGAATTACAGAAATATGGAGTCAGTCCTGAAAATTTTAAAAAACAATTTCTAATTTTTTTCTTCCCCGGGAGTCTGATGCAGGAGCATCGGAACTAGCCAGCAATGTGAAAAATCTGTTCACATGTTGTGGCTTGACGGCATGAATTTCATTTATTGATGGTCAATTTTAGTATTACTGTGGAAGTCGATTTCATAAATAGTTTGTTATTATTGTAATAAGTGCAATTGCTTTATTTAGATTTAGTGATAAGGTTGTTAAATAGGTGTGCACGGGAGTCAAATGATAGGAGATCTTATCTGTTAGGAGTTTTAAAAATAGAAGATTTATTATCCATTTGTTAGAGGAATTAGGAAAAAAGATAGAGAAAATGTAATAAACGAAGAGATTTCTTCATAGAAGGTGAGAGTGGATAGAGTGTGGTTTTCGAGTGGAGCGAAAGCTCAGATTGGTGAAGAGGATTGTATTTCTTTGTAACAGAGGTTTTCTCTTTGTGAAACTAGTCAAGAGTGAACTCTGGTTTTTTTTTTAACAATGTGAATAAAATTCGTGTATCTTTTGTTTAATGCGCATGGAGTTTGAATTCGTGATAGTCTGGGCATGATTTCGTTTTAAATCATAAGTACATCTGTGATCGATTGAAATTGGGCCATGTTAAAATTAGTGTAGAAGGCAGAGTTTTTAACATAGTAAAACAGTTTAAAAGACTACAAATCTCTGTGAGCAGAATTGAAATATATTGTATTCCAGTTGTGAAGTGAATCGGGTCCGAAAGTCTGAATCGACGTTGTGTGAATCGGGACTTTGGAAAGTTGAAATTGAAGGCTGTATTGTAACTACCGATTTTCGATTCCGATTTGGATCGGATCGGAACTTTGGAGCAGAGGAAAGGGAGAGCCATTTGAGTTGCCGATTACCGATTTCCGATTAATCGGATCGGAGCTGCGAACTATTGTTTGTCAGCATTCAATTGTTGCGATTGCCGATTGCGATTTTATCGCATCAGAACATTGTAAAACGTCATATATATGTTATATATATGTTGTAATATTGTATCGGGTTGCGATTGAAATTATTATTATCGCATCGGAATAATGGATTTCATTGTGAAAAGCGTTAAAGCACTCATATAAAGGGGTTCGATATTTATAAGGTTGTCAATGGGTTTCCCTTAATTTTATTAAAGGAATTGGGTTCTGATAGAAAGGATATAAAGGGATTTTTTTTTTTTTTTTGGGTTTAATTAATCCTTTGTGGGTTTTATAAAAAGGAAAAGTCCAGTGCTACTGCTGCGTGCATCATCA